>DWPV01002514.1:0-17073 GCA_018251915.1 Urbanus proteus proteus
GAAGAGAAATTATTAATAATTTTAATGTAATTTAAGGCATGCGAAGCCTAGAAAAAACCTAGTTAAACATAAAGAAGAGCCAATAAAAGCGTGTGGATAAAAGTGCCTCTTCAGACGAATTACGAAGGGCTTAACATATGTATCAGTTAATTATATGCAGTTTGGGTATTTATTAAATAAAAGTTGGCCTACCTTGAGTTATTGGGGGTGTGAAGGGGACCAGGAGGGTTGGCTATCACAGATCAGGTTACGATGGGCAAGGGTGTAATAAAACATCCCGGTCGTTGGACGCCGCGGGGCAGTCGTGTACTGTGACAGAAGTGCTAGAAAATGAAAATACATTTTAGAAAATAAGAAAAATATGAAAATATTTTGATAAATTTATTATATTATTGCTTTTTTTCTAATGTTAAAGAATCTAATTATTTATACCTATTGTTATAGTACTTCCAAAAAGTACCTAATGAGTTTTTATATTAAGGAAATATTATTTTTGTAACTGACGGTAATACCTACGAGTATGTTGAAGTTTGAATTATTTTACAAATCACATATTTCAATTTATTAATTTACTTAGTTTCTTTTATTATCCGTCTGCGTTGCTTTAGGACGTGTTTAATTAATAACATTCAACACTTCTGTGCGCGAGTGTCCTAGCACCACTGATCAAAGAGCACTGGCTGGAGTGGCTCGCTTGATTGTTACGTGATCTGATCACTTGCCACTCTCCCTATACTGTGTCTAAGTTCTGAAATCGGAGAAATGCGTTTCCACCCTTGATAGCTAGGGATGATTCTTGAAAATGGTATATGGTAGACAATAGTTAAAAAAGTAGATTGGTACATTAGGTATCGGTATCGGGTATCGGTTATCGTATTTATGTTAATTTTTTATTTATGCTTTTAATTATTTTGTTTTTTAGTATTTTTATAGCAAAAATAAATATAAAGATTCTACCTTTAAACCCGGAAAATAACGAATAATACCGGTTTTTTATAAGGGCACCTTTTTAATATTAACCTTTTTTATTTTTAGTTGTTATATCAGGTATAGCAATGCACACTATAAAATTTCAAGTCTTTATACACCTATTACGATTCAAGAAATAGAGCCCTGCAGATAAACAGACAATGCTTATTTTTACTCTTTAGGTACGGCCCCCGAAACCAAATACATATAACATACACTACAATAAAAGCCTTGTAGTTGACGCACAATACCGCTACCGGTTCTAGACCTATTTGTCAGTGTAGCAGATCTGTATCAGCGTAACCCGAGCCGGCAGTGCGAAAAACAAAACGTTTAACATGACTTCGTTTCAGAATAACCGGTTTGTAATGCTTCGACACGGGAGTTCTGTTTTTTTGGCCGATTAAATTCCAAAGTATGTTTTATGTTTAAGTAAGCCACCTAATGGTAAAAGGCAACTACCGCGTATGGACATCTATGAAATCAACGGTAGATATAATAAAAAGAGAGAGAACGTCATGTAAGGAGAGCTACAGAGGAAGCTTATCGCTGAGGACTAAACTGGATCGCCTCGTGTGAGCGTCGCTCTTGCCATACCACATACTGTCTCTTTCATTTACCACATTCAAACAATGATACAGGAGGATCACACATTATTGCTTAACAGCAAACATAGCTGTGGCGATGGTGCCTCTGGAGTCAAACCACAAAGAATTCAAGCACCTATAAAAACCATAAAAGTAAAATTTCATACCTTATGCTTTCAAATTCATAATGAAAAATATTATACGTAACAAAATTTTACATTTATATTCCAAGAAAATTGTAGAACATATTCCCTCCAAAATGCCGCCATAAAATTTGATACCTCCATATGTCTGGCAAGTAGATTGCCCATTGCTCGTAATAGCTCAATAACTTAATTAACTCCAGACGATCTTAGAACGTGATAAGTATATTACATTTATGTTACTTATCATACGTATTGTCATGCAGCGTTGGTATTTTGAATATGTACTTAATATAGCCTTTAACATTTTAACGTAAACGGTAAAGAAATATGTAGTTTGATATTGTCTATGATAGGGCATAGAGAAAAAAATACATCAAAGAAATATTTTTCGATAAACGCTATAACTAAGAGTTTTTAGTGGTAGTGAAACAATTGAAACGGCAATTCCATAAATCTTTATTCTATTCTATATAAACAGTGCTACGGCATATGAGGTTGTAAAGCATTTCAATTTAGTCCATCAATGTAGGTATTTATGGAGTAATTTCGATAGGATTTTAATATTACGGAACCCTCCTTTGGAGTTTGACTCGCACTTAGCAAGACTTAAAAGACCGAGTTTCTTTCATCACATAGTGCAATCAATACTTAATCGTGTGCAGCTATTACTTTATAAATCCTTTATACCTAATTGAGGAACACTTTATACGTACATTTAATTTATCTAGCGAGTAATAGTTCAATGATTTAATTACCACGATAGCGACGAAGGAAACGATCCCAATGGCTCATAAATTTAATTGCCTTAAGTAATTTATTTCGTGAAGTTATGGTCGTCGGAACGTAGTTGAAGCGGGGCTTATCCATTCTCAGTAGTTCTTCGTAAAGTCAACTTTGTGGAACTTGGTTGGGCTAAGTTTATTTGTGAGAATGATGAGCTTGCAACTTAGGAAAATAGTTTTATTAGAATGAAAGAAAGAAAAGGTTAATACCAGAATAAAGGGTCGTAAAGAAGGTGGTTAGAACTTTATGTAGTTCGACTCCGGCGGCACCACCGCCATACCTATTTCTGCCTTGTAGTAGCAGTGTTACGGACTGAAAGGTTTTGTAAGGGAGACATACTTTTAGTTATCCAAGGCGTTCCAATTCAGTCCTCAGGGATTGCAATGTATCAATGGTCAAACATAGATAGGATCTTATCTGGGGTTAATTACAAATGTCCATGGTCGACAGTGCCCACTAACCATCAGGTTACGCCTTAGACCTTCAGTTATTTTCCAGTGAAAGTCCCGACAAAATCGGTCCAGCCGTTTAGAAGATTACCTCAGCCAAACGAAAATGCATTTTTTATCTGTCTAAAAAATGCATTTTCGTTTCGACTTTCGTATGCATTGAGCAAAAAGTTGTTATTTTGAAATCACAAACAGACACTTCAATTTTGTTTATTTGTATAGACTACAGATGTATCAGTAAACCTCAGTGACGGAAGTGACATCCAGGTCGTATTATTTATACCGAGCGCCAGGTGGCACTGCTCCAGCCAATCGGTTGCCATTGGACAGTTTGCATTAATCCGTCCAATTACTACTTGTACCAATGGAAGAGCCTGCTCTTATTATGGACAAGCTTTCGCTTGAAGGTTTAGTTCTAGAAAATTTAAGTGCATTGTAAATTCGGTAATAGTTTCACAAAATAATATCAATGAATCAATGTTTTTATTGTATACGTTCATTATTTACTTTTCTAATACTTGGCTGCCATTTTTCGCCGTTTTGAATATAAAAAGGGTTTTTTATGTTTTGATATTTTGCAATGCAATTTTAATTATATTATTTATGCTTTTGCCTGCGACTTTGCACGCTTCTCTACTGTGTAATGAAGGTTATTATACATAAAGACGTTCCTCTTGTATCACTCTATATATTGAAAAAAAAACCGCATCAAAATATGTTGCGTAGTTTTAAAGATAAGCATTTAGGCATACATAGGGACAAACAGCGGAAAACGACTTGTAAAATAAAGAACTTCTTGATCAGATTTGTTACAGGTTTAATCATATGAAAAATAATTTTCATAATCTTTCTTGTCCGAATTCATAATGACAATCCCGACAGCTGCACACCGGCGCCATCTGCTAAAAATCAATTTTAAATGCTAACAACGCCATCTATCCAGTGAACGTTGACATCGTAATGTAACAGACTGTTTATACTGTGTGGTGATGATTCTCTCGTTATCATCAGTCCTCAGGAACAGGACCATATTTTGGGACTAATATAAGGAAGAACTCACCTTCATTAACAAGTTTAGTACACGTTTCCTTTTAACTTACTTAAAGAAGTTATTAGTATGTTTAGTTATCATCTGTAACATGTGCTTTATTTCCGCTGTTCAAGATATTGGACAGTGCTGCATAAATCCTTCCAATTACAAGTGTACGAGTGTTTAAAGTGTCTGACACTCGTTATAGATTGTGTAAATTTACGCAAGTTGTGTATTGGTGTCGCTATAAATATTGCCGGTTGCTGATTGTATCATCGGCTGTATTCATATTTCAATTTGTTGTTACTTTTCTTTGATATGTTTGCGCAAGGGTTATTTATGTAGTTGATATTGGTATTCATACTGTGTAAGGTTTCTTATCTATATGAAATGTGGAAGGAAAATTGAGTGATATAATAGTGTTTCATATTATTATACAATACTAGCTGATCCCCCGGGTTTCACCCGCGTTAAAAAAGCAAGGTAACACCCAGCTTTCCCGCGACAGTGGCCGCTTGCGCGTGGCGCGAGCGCTTATGATTTTTTCCAAAAATAAAGCAGCCTATGTTACGCCTTATATCTACAGCTATCTTTCAGTGAAAGTCTCATCAAAATCGGTGAAGCCGTTCAGAAGATTACTTCAGCCAAACAGACAGACAGACAACGAATTTTTAAATTGCATTTGCGTTATACTTTTATATTCATTGAGTAAAAAGTTGATATTTTGAAATCACAAACAGACACTTCAATTTTATTTATTTGTATGCAAAGTGCATTCATCTCAAAATCCATTCAACCTGACTGACTACACTAATATCTATCATAGCAAACAAACCGAACTGGACAGAGCGAAAGTCAGACAGATGACAAGCAGTGACCACAGCGACCACCTGTTGGTAACGGAGCTAATTGGCCGTTAACGACCGCAAAAAATCTGTAATTCGATCTGACATGCTCTGAATCTTTAATATGTAACTTGTTCCGATAAAGTTTGTTATTTCAAATGGCACTTTCACGGTGTATAAGTTAACTTGTGTATCTGGGTATTAGTGTCTGTCTGTGTCATCGTAGCTCCTAAATGGATGAGTAGTTTTTTTTCTTTTTGATTAAAAGGTCACTTAGTGAAGGTTTTCTATTCTTCTGCATGAAAACCTGTGGGTCCTTTTCAGTTTGAGTCGGAGATCCTTTTAGTATATTTGTATTTGCTTTTAAATTATGTTATATGACGCTTGAGCGAGACACATTTACAAAAAGAGCAATTTTCGTTTATAATCATTATGAAAACAAGTAGTACCGCGTGTGGCGGGAGCGGATGTCATTCCAATGGTTCGAAGTACCGGTCCTAATACTGCTCCCTGAGGGACACCAAATTTCGATGCTAATTTTATAAGTTTTCGCACCTTATAAAGATTTCGTCAACACGTAAGTTTTTGCAGCGCTAATCGAGTGATAATTTATTCAGAAGAGATATCATCTTATAAAATGCATAAATTTAATGGCAGTAAAAATATTTGAATACAAAAATTATGAACTATATGTTATTTTATACGACATGTTTTATGTATTATGGTAAGGTTAATATTAAAATCGCATTTGCAAATAAAATAATTAAATACATTTATTATTTATGCAAATAAAGTTAAAACATTGAGACAAAACTAAGTATTATAATAATGACAAAACGTCAATACAATATTTATTCATGTACTCATGTATCATTGGAATTATCTATCTGTTCCGTAGCTTTTATCAAAGAAAAAATTGCGGAATATTCCAACGGATAATTCCAATAATTAATGACCTGCATCTATAAATGAATTTTAAACTTTTATTACCTACAATTAAACCATTACAGGGTCACTAGATAGATATCGGATTGATTCATTAATAAAAGTTTAGAAATTGCCAACAATATCTGTTGAAGAACTATCGATCCTAACTCAACATTCGATTGTGTAAAAAATATCCTTCAACAAATCTCTCGGATCCAATTCGCTCGGGTTACAAAAACAGCTTCCGTTTCGCAGGCGGTCTCAGGAGGATTAAGCTGTTTACACAGATGCGATTCTGCTCAGCGATTAACTGGACTGCATGCTCGTTTGCTACTCCAATTTCATAGATGAATATAGTGAATGATATTTTTTTGTTGACGCTTCCACATATCTCTCATGTGATCGACTGACGTACGATCTGTCTTATGGAATAGTATGTTAATAAACTGTAAACATGAAAAACCCGAAAACTAGTGATCAAATGGAATTACTTATAAATGAAGTTATAGTTAAGAAATTGATAATAATTGATCTTTCATAACTTGTAGTTTTTTTAAGACTAACCAAATGGTTGGTCTTAGAATACAGCTTGGCGTCCCAAAATATGTCTAATGGCCAACTTTCATTCAAAATTAAGTATATCGTTTAAAACAAGAATCTACAGTTCTTATAAAGATATAATTTCCTTTGATGGAAGCAGATGTATTTAAATAGTGCTAAATTAAAAGTGCGAGCATGATTAACTCATTAGGTGACATTAGTGATGAGCGTAACGTGGCAGCGACGGATTACGATTCATTATAGCTAATTAATTCGCACGTCTAATGAGGCGAGGCGCTATGTAGAACTGTCAGTCATTTGTCATAGAGCTTTTATCATATAAAGCTCTTGCTTTTGTTGTAATTTATCTCAGTGCTGTAATTTATCTGCTTTTAATAGATTTAAATTAGGTCTATTTACTGCTCCTGTTGTGAAACCTTTTGATATTATACAATATTAATTCTCTTCTTCTATTTAAAACAAGTTCTGGAAAGGTTTAATTGAAAGCGGATGAATGAGGCGTGGTTGTTTCTGTTTTGATAGTCGTGGTTAGGTAGACAATGTAGACATACTTACTCAGTAATGTAGTACTTATGGGTAAAATCGTTGGCAAGTGGTAAATGTTCATACTGTCCAGCTGATGGTAAATACCGTCGCCAATAGACATCGTATTAAGCTTCAGATAAGATCAGAATACCATTTGAGGTCGGCCACAAGTGCGTTTCTATGCCTGTGAACTAAGTTGGATCACTTCGGATAAGATTGTCACCCATACCTCATCTTCACCTTATATCATCTTGTGACTTAAATATCTATTATTATCTCCTAGTAAAACTAATTCTATTTTAGTTCAATTAAATACCACTATGGGTGACACCGATCTTTCATTAGTTTACTGGTGATCTCGTACCGATAGTTAAATGCACAATATATGTCTTCTTTAGCCCTACGCTTAGCATTTTAGTTTAAGTAATAGAAGTTGTGCAAGTGTACGGTTACACATATAATTTTATAGCAATTTATTAACACTAAAACTAAGAAATTATGAGAAACTGACATAAAGATAAATGGCAAACGCTCATCATGACACGTATGGAAGTAATAAATTCTAGAAGTTTCTTAATACAAACCCAACGTAACGTAAAACTGAAAATGTCAAAGGAAAGGTCAGAAAGTTAGAATTAATCCCTGCCATGGAATCCATGCAGTAAAATATCACATGAGGATATGTAATACGGTATGTTTCACATAACATGCGAAGCGAACTGCGAACTTTACAAATACATTAAAACCTGATTGCCTACTATGTCTATCTATTGATGAAATTTCGAGTCTAAAGGAAAAACAATAATGGTCAATATGGTAAAATATTAAACTTCGCATTAAAGTACCGATTTTGTAGTCCATCTTTACAAATAAATAAAATTAAAGTGTCTGTTTGTGATATTATATTTATACTCAATGCATATGAAAGTATACACGTATCTATAACAAGAGTGCAATTTAAAATTATTTATACTTAGTCTGCGTGTCCACTATGGTTAATATTAGCGACAACTTCTCTTGCAATGGACAACAAGCACAATCTATAAGGGGTGATAGGAGCTGCGTATTAATTTGATAATTTACAGCCCTGCCTCATCCGCAGCAGTTAATAGAATGAATTTATCGACGCAATAAAATGCTCTTGTGCGCGGGAATGAGAATTGATTTCCCCAGCCTGCGGTTCCAGATTAGAATTGGTATTATGAAGTGCGTTTTAAATAACTGGTTTGATTGTTGCAAGAATTATGCTAAGGATTTTTATCTAGCCATCTATCAGCCTCTCACTCAGCCAAAATCCCTCTCACTGAGGGTTGATGATGATGATGATGATCCGTCAGCCTTGCAAGGCCCGCTGTTGGACATAGGCCTCCCCAATGGGAGTTTTTGACCGCGTGTGACATGAGTAACCTTTATTGACTGACCTGGCATGAGTGACCTGGCATGAGGTACTTGGCATGAGTGACCTGGCATTGGTGATCGCATAATAGGTTAATGTTAGACTGGTTGAGGCAGCCGCTGATGCCTATTTCCTGGATTTTCTAGTTCCCCTTTTCAAGTAGTCCCCTAGTTACTTCCTATGACATCAACTGAAGAAGCCGTAATGCTATTCAAGACCGTTACTCCATAGCAATTATTATAAAAGGCACAGTTAAAAGGAATAAAAACTGATACCACACGAACTAACTTCTAACGTAAAAGTTTGTAAAGCTGGAACTGCCCACAGGAAATAAAGCTATTACGTTTTAATTGATCTATCTCTTTCTAATGCACCTTTTTCCGAAAATCGTTAAAGATTGGTAAGGATCATTTTATGGTCGATTCAGGTAGTCGTTGGAATGTCAACCGATTTTTTTCGGTTCCTTCTCGCTGCCGACTCAATAACGACGATTTACGACAGACAGACTGGCAACAAAACATTTTTTATACGTACGTGACTGGCTGATTCATAAAATGTACCTAAGCTTTACAATGTTATGAAAAAGTTAACTGCGAAAATGTAATCAAATTTGCACTTTATTCCGTTGAGAGAATGTTGATTTTGAATTTCAACTTTTTTCAAAAGTTTATTTAGGACGGCTATTACTCGTATTGATATGTCAAACTTATTGGTTCGGTATTTAAAAAAAAGACAAAGTTGTCTGTGGTGTCTAACGAAATAACTTCTACTGCTACTAATATTGGGTGCCTACTGTTAATGAATGCGGTAATTACCTCTGTGTGGATTTTATATAACAAATAAGTAGCAAACGAGCTTACAGTCCATCTGATGGTAAGTGACCACTGCCGCCCATGAACATTTGTAATCAACCCCAGATAATAACAGAGTTTTATTTGAGGTTGGTCGTTGCTACCCCTGAGGACTAAGTTGGAACGAATAAGTATGTCTCCCTTACTACACCCTTCTGACAAGAACACAGCAACACTGAACACTGCTGTTATAGGGCAGAAAGAGACGTGGTGGTGGGTCCGCCGGAGACGAACCACGAAGGTTCTTTTTACTTTTATTTGCGTGTATTTTAAATGCACCTATCATTACATCACATGCACTTAATTTTTGTCGCATAAAAAGTTTTTATTTATCGCAAATACTCATCATTTTGCCATTTTTAAATAGGTACTTCTGTCCACTTGCCTTCCACTCTGTGGCCTATATGCTCGTTTGCTGCTTCAAAAAAGTTGCCAAGAAATATTTTTTAAATTTAAGCTGTTTAAAAAAAGGCTGGCAGCCTATTTTTAGCCTATCTGCTATCTGAAGAACCCTCGATTCTTAGTACCCTTACGACACATGTGAAGGGCTCTACACATGTAGAACACTGCTAAGATGTTAAATTAAATCCTAGTTGTAATCTTCGACGTTGTCACTTTATGATACATTAGCTGATCCCCGCGGTTTCACCCGCGTTTAAAAAGGTAAAAAAGAATACGTATTTAAACATAAATGTCATCTCGCGCTCACGCGGCGGCGTGCGCATGCGCGTGGAGCGCGTTAATGGATTTTTCATAAATTAGCTATGTTACGCCTTCGACCGTCACCTATCTTTGGTCAGAGTTGGTCCAGCCGTTTAGAAGATTATCTCAGCCAAACAGACAGACAGATAAAAAAAACATTTTCGTTATAGGTATCGTGTATGCTTTCATATGCATTGAGTAAAAGAATGTTATTTTGAAATCACAGACAGACACTTCAATTTTATTTATTTATATGGATTGTCAAATTCTAACGCCACTAACGTATTAAAACAGTGTTTAGCATTTTAAATTCCTTAGTCGCCGCTTACATTATAAACTTACAAGCTTCACAAATTAACGTTGCATAGAACAAAAATAGTGTTAAAAATATCTAAAACAAAAACCGCGTTTCCTTTAACCTGTAGCGATATTTTCGGGCAGCAGGTATGGAAAGGTTAACACTAAACAATGGCTTCGGGATTTACGATCGAACTTGTAAACAGACGTAACACGGTTGTTTGAACGTTTATACAGCGTGTTGCAGAACTCGGATGTAAAATGGAAGCAGTAAACTATATCCTGCAATTTAAACTTAATTACCTCTGTCTTTAGGCTCCTTCCACTCTCCTATTTGCAAGTATTTAAGTGCTGTCACCTTAAGAAAGCAATTTCAGAAAAGGAAAATCTAAGCTCTCTCAACATCTAAAAATAGCTTCTTTATTATCGGAAGAACTTATTTATAGTTGTGATCTGTACATCTTTTACCATTTATTACTGTCAAGCTTTTCCATCAGATTCTTAGAAAGCTTATTTTCGACTGGTCAAACAAAATTCTGGATTCGTAAGTGCTCAGCTGTATTAATAATTCGGAACATCATGTATAATACAATATTAGCTATACGACTGCTGCTCCGTGAGGTTAAATAGAGTTCAAAGCTATTTACTAATTTATTACATTTAAAATAAGGTAGCAAGAATACAAAATAGACGTTACTTTAAACATACAACATTTCTTTGTTTGCGATTTCTAAAAAATGAAGTTTCAAAACTCATTACAAACTAGACTGTGACTTAAAATATATTTTAAATATCTATTCCGTTATGTTAAGACAGAAAATTGTTAAATTTAGTGTTAGAGGAAGTGTTTTAAAAATGTTAAACTGCGTTAAAGGATGAAACTGTTTAGTTAACTGACACTAAAAGATAGTTGAACTGCTTAACGGATATGAGAGGTACATCGAGAATACCCAGAACAATGGGTTCTGGAGTTACGACGATATAAACACCCGTAACACTTTCAGTATAAATATTTGTCTGTCTGTTTATCTTTATTCCTCTGTTAACTTGTACACTAGGGCTGGCGGATTCCTTTCGAAAAAATCGATATTGAGCCGCATTTGTCTGAAAAATATGCACAGAAGTATCGAAGGATTAAATATCCATTCTCAAAAATCGATATTAATTTTATTTTATTGTCTGCTCTGATAAAACAAACTAATGACTTCATAAAAGTAGGAATCTTTTAGGTTTAATTCGTTCTAAAAATTGCAAAATAAGAGATAAGAATAAAAAAAACAGCGAACATAAATTAAAAAATCGAATTCCGGTTTTCTAGGATCTGAGTTACTTAGTAATCGTTTAAAAAGATCGATATTTTGGTTCAAAACTCGATTCTTCGATCGCCAACCCTATTCTGTAGTAAATTCCATCGATTATTACTACTGTGATTCTTACTGGATCTTTGATACGTGTTTTATTGTCTTTGAAGTCAGTTTGAAATAAGGGTTAAGGGTCTGAACTATCAACATTCTTTCTCGTTTGGTTTAAGTTCATGTTTAAAGTTGGCTGTAAAAGTTTTAAGACCTATCAATACGGTTTGAAGAGTGACATGAAATAAACAGGAGTTTTTAATTCCATGTACCGGTTTAAAACCTTCTTTTTTAGGTGCATTTTATGCTCAGATATAAAACATAAATAAGTTTTTTTCACCCTTAGAAAAACAAATTTGTATTCCTAGCAAAATAGTGAAGCCACTTTTTAAAATGGTTGGGTTATAAAAGTGATTATGTGAGCGTAAATGAACTAAAAGTACTAGAAACTATGCTAGTTTTGTGTGTGTGCATGATTGCGTGTAAAAACAAGAAAGTTGCGTAGTTTTGTGGCTTCACTCAAAAATAAGGCAGTGAGTAATCTACACATTTTATTTATCTGAGACTTCACCTCTCTTTTTCAAAAATATCTATATGAATCAACTTTGAATAAATTAGATTTGAATTTGAACCGTTTGTGATAAAATTAAATGTAATCCAAAATTTTCCGTATGAAGTTCTATTTTTTTCTTTATTTCGGTTTTTACGGTTCATTTCTATTTATGAGTGTTTTATATGCTTTTTACCTTAACTTCTTACGGAAAATAACACAATGAGTCAGTTACCCGCGGCCGAGATTATCTACTTTATTGTAAACGAGTCAGTTCCATACAAACCAGTATTGATATGAACATTAACCACTCTTACGATCATTTAGCGGGTTTATCGCCTAGTGGACAGTTCAACATACAGCAGAACCAATGGTTCGCGATAGACAAAGGATCGTAAACCACGCGATTCCATTCCTTTCCGCGTTCCGAACAAACAGACACGAGGGTAATTATGTGTAGGGAAATAGTCCTGTCATCCTGTTTGTATGCCAGTTTTAAAATATTATTTGCGTCAGAGGTATATTTTAAGGAGGTTTAAATCTAAGGCGTGTCTGAAATTTTTGATGAACGGTCTATTGAAAATGTTTTGCAGACAAAGTTTGCTTCGAGTTAAATACAAAGCATGTAAGAATAACTTTAAATTTTTTGTTTAATTTTCATTTCTTGGTTTTGAATGGCCATTATATAGGTTCTTATATCAATTTTTTGAGCAAGTTAATGTGGCTTTTTAATATTAAAAATAATGTTATGTCACGAATAAATTTCTCCATCTTTAAATTTTGATGTTTATTTATTGTCAACTGCCTTATAATTGAGCAATAATAATGTCTAAGGTATAATATTATTTTCCTTAAACATACTATTTAAAAAATATTTTCGTTTACATTTATTTGCTTTATACATTTTTATTTTTTTATAAGTAGTGTTGTCTGAAGTTAAAATACATTGAAAGTACCGTGTTTAGTCTGAATAAACAAGCAGAAAATATACCTAAAACAATTCAAGAAATAATTTAAACAAATAAATATAATACATTGTTAACAAATAAATATAAATTCAACCACTGTTTACACGAAACATAATCCATTCATAATCTAAACTTAATCCTGAATCAGTGAACTTAACGTTTCAATACGGTTAATGTATTGTTTCAGGGCAAATAAATACAAAAGCTGAACATACTAATTCCAAATACCGAGAAACTGTTTATAGTTGCAACGGAGTGCATGTCTAAATTAGTGACGTGGCATTAGCAGTATGCAGATCCGAAGCTGTAAGCGAGTCGAATATAGTTTCGGATCTTTTCTCAGCTTTTTAAATAATTACGCATTTTTATTAATGTTGCGTGCAATTATTACTAATATCAGTATTTTGGAAAAATTAAAACTCTAAAAACTTCATTGTTTTAATATTTTCTTAAATTTAATGCATTTATTTTCCATAAACCATAGTTTTATACCGAAAATAAAAGCCTATAACTATTGATTGCTCCTAAATCTATTGGACATTAAACATTATTTCACGCTTTCTCTAACTTTAATATCAACTCCATGTCTTGAAATCTGTCTTTTAGTCGCCTCCTACCACATCCACGGGAAGAGAGAGAGCGGTGCTATTCACGATCGACACCACACGGTACATCTGCATATATCTTAGATCCGTATCCAATATCCTAGAATTACAACCCTTCTTTTTTCTTCTTCTTCTTCTTTGACGACCCGGATGGCGCAATGGTTAACACGCCGGACCGCTAATCCAAGGGTCCTGGGTTCGATTCCCAGCGAGGCGGAAATTTGAATGATGAGTTTAAATTTCCGTTCTTGGTCTGGGTGTGTGTCCTTGTCTTGTGTGTTGTCCATGGCACCTACGACACAGGAGAAAATCCTACTGTGGGGCTATAAGTGTGAAGCGTTATTATTTATTATTCTTTTTACACGGAGAAATCCTCATGAATTCTCCTCCCGGGGAACAGACGTGGTGTGTCGGACTCTTACCAACTAAATCTCGCGTTCCTCTGGACGTTTAACGCCGGGATACGAGAAAGTGATCGTTACAACCCTAAGCTTGACTCATTTGTTGCAAATGCATTAGTTGGGTAAACAATGTGTAAATATTGACAGAAGAATGCCATAAATAATAATTAATTTGTAATAACAAACTTTAAATATTATTGTAATTTATTTTATTCTCTTTTCAATCACGACTTGGTTTTATTATTGATATTTTACATTTGTTGTTTCGTTATTGAAATGTATTTATAATTAAAACATATTATGGTGGCAAAACACATGCACACATGTGGGAGAATTGGACTAAACTTTTGTTGGACTAAACTAAACACTGTTGTTTACTAGTTTGAAAAACTTAGACGTAACAAGTTTGAGAACCTCTGCCTTAGGTCATAGTCCACGCTCCCCAAGCGCGTTGGACTATAACATTAACACCAAAACAATTTAATAGAAAAAAATCAAAACAATCGTTGATCACCGAAATGTATCAGAGATTCCCATGTCCCATCCACTATATAAATAGATGTTTCCGTACAGCTAAATCAAATAAGATTAAAGTGGCAGGGACCACTTTTTATCTATATATATAACGTGACGATTTCGGAAAAATTTATAGCCGTCCGCCGTCCTAAGTTATTCAACCTGTTTTATATTTCCAATAAACATATCATCGATACTTTGAAATTATTAATGTAGCTGAAAAAATGTTAAAATGTTTATTTTATTTGTGGTACAGATATATGTGGATTTTAAGACAGGAACATCCCTATTTAGTTTATCTTTCGGCAATAAATAAACACTTAATGCAACATCCGCTAATAATTTTTTGTGAATGATTTTTCAATAACGATATACCTGTATCGTAATATGTAAACCAATTACATATTACAATATTGGTTTACATATTTGTAACTTAAAAAAAAATCATAATATTTCAAGCCCCCACATCGCTGTCATAGAGGTATAAGCGGTCAGGTTTTTTTGTATTTAAGATAATACTATTTGTTAAAATTTAAGCTTTAAGTTAAGTGACTTACATTATTTATAATTTATTAATCGATACCTTCGAAACTGAAACCTTTTGCGTTTTAGGCCACTAAAACCGTTCTTTCAACTTGAGGGTTAAGAGTTGACAAATGCGTCCTTTATTTCAAGTTATTAAATGAGTGCAATGTTTATGTTATTATGATTTATTTAGTCATTAGCGAGCAAGACGTGAGCCGGCAACAAATCACGTTTTGTTAATGTAAACAGTCCAGAGTAAGCTGTTGAATTATTGAAGTGTTCAAGCTAATGAGAGATTACAATGAAAATTTGTACAATCGAAGAATAGTATTCGTATTCACGTACAATTGAAACGTAAATAAGGCTATGATTTTATAATAAAGAAATAGTATTACAACGGCAATTTACACAGACATGTGGTATTTTATGTATGTATGTACTAGCTGCTCCCTGCGGTTTCACCCGCTTTAAAAAAGTAAAATGAAATACTTATCTAAACATAGGTAACATCCCGCGCTCCCGCGAAGGGGCCCGCATGTGTGCGGCGCGTGCGCTAATGCTTTTTTCGAAAATTAAAGTATGTTGCCTATGCCTTAGAGCTTCAGCTATATGCCACTTAAAGTCCCGTCAAAATCAGTTCAGCCGTTTAGAAGATTAGCTCAGCCAAATAGACAGAGAGACATTTTTTTTTAATTGCATTTTCGTTATAGGTATCGTGTATAGTTAATATGCATTGAGTAAAAAATTGTAATTTTGAAATCACAAACAGACATTTTAAATTTTATTTTTTTTGTAATATCTATATCTAAGATTATAAGAAATAAGACGATCGTTAGCGTCTACATGTTCATAATACGAGCAGATGATGTTGTCCGCTATTTTACAAGAGTATTTTACTTGTAGCTAATAATATAGACATAGCACACCGTATTCTTTTATTGATAAAAATACATTTTTACCAGCTTTCATTAGTAAAAAAAATAAGGCAGGTAGGTACCTAATATTTAATTTTTTTTCTTTCCTAAAAGCATCATCATGTATTCAAAATGAACGTTGAAACTGAATCACGCTGTATCAGCGCAACGCACTCTCGCAATGAAGTTATAACCAGTGTTCAGATTTCCGCGGTTACGGTTGTTAAGGAAACTGAATGGTTAATCCTGGCATTAGAGCTGGAAGCTTAGTGTATTTAGTGCAGGAAATCGAGCCTAGCCGAGCTAGGTTTTATGGGAACGTGAAAATTGGCGTGTTACTTGTCGTTAGGCGACTCGTTTGTATGCATATAAAGTAGGTATTTGAAGTATATATAGTTCCATGGTTGGGCAGGCCACTTTGCTCGAAGGACCGATAACCGTTGAGGAAGAACGGTCTTCGAGTGGCAATTACGTTTAGGCAAATGGAACACAGATAGTCCCTCGACCAGGTGGACTGATGACCTAAAGAAGACAGTGGGGAACCGCTGGATTCAGAAAGCACAGGACTGGTTGGAGTGGCGCCATTTAGGGGAGGCCTATGTCCAGCAGTGGACCTCAAAAGGCTGATGGATGGATAGTTCCATAGAAATAATATACAGATGCAACATATAATAGAAAAAAAAAGAGAATAGGTAAATCCAAAGGAAAAATAATTAAACAAGTATTAACAAACATAGAACTCATGAAATTCCAACGAAAGCAATTAGTAAGTTGGTAAGATTATTTACAGTAATAATTGTAATATAGAACTATAGTATCCATGATACAGTATAGTGTAATATTGTACAGAAATATAATAATGCATAACTTCTAATAATTTACCTAATTTGGACGATGGAGAATTGTATAATTATTTATCCTAATAACATTATTTAAGCTTTCACAACGGAAGCGCAAAACAGAAACGAAATTGTTCGCTTAAAGTCGAAAATAATGGTTTAAATCATAGCATCAAGAAACAAGGTTTAATTTAAATGCCATATTTACAACAAAAAAATACTAGTTTTTCAAACTAATATTCCTAAAATCCAGTAGTAAATTAGTGACAAACTATACTTACAACATAAATCAACGCAATGAATGAATCGTCGTGAAATTTCATTACGCTTAAATC
>DWPV01002515.1:0-17073 GCA_018251915.1 Urbanus proteus proteus
CGTAGTTTTAAAGATTTAAGCATACATAGGGATATAGGGACAGAGAAAGCGACTTTGTTTTATACTATGTAGTGAAGGTGGTAGAACCCTTGTAGAACTATGAAGACCACTGCCACAATACTTCTGCCTAATAACGCAGGGTTAAGTTCTGGTTTGAAAAGTGTGAGGAAGACATCCGAGGCATTCCAACTTAGTCCTCAGAAGTCAGAACGCTGATTATTGAGCATTTCAAATTGCGACTTGAAGTAACGCAAGTAACTTTCTAGTAAATAGTAGTAGTCTTATATGAATTAAAATATAAAATAATCTCAAATCTGAAGATGAAATATCTTATAGATATGAATTATTAGTAATTCAAAGAAGGAGAGACTTGTTTATTCGGGAATCTAATTGGGTCTTTCAGACAGGGTTATTTACTTAAATGTGTGTTTATTGAATGGCCTTTAATTAACCATAAACATGTTTACTGTAATAGTAGTCGGATGATGTACACAAATACTTAAAGGCTCATAAACAAAGTAGGTAGATCTATCATTCCTAACAAACAAATGAAGCCACTTTTTAATGGTCGGGTTATAAAAGTGATTATGTAAGCGTAAATGAACTAAAGGTACTGGCATAAAACTACGCTAGTTTTTTGTGTGTGCGTGTAAATATATGAAAGTAGCGTAGTTTTGTGGCTTCATTCAAATACAAGGCGGTGATTAAACTACCTATTTTATTTATTTGAGCTTAAAGGTTTAAAAGGTAGCAGAACACTTTGTGGGTTGACTCCGGTGATACCACCGGCACACACTTGTTTCTGCCATATAATAGCAGTGTTAAGCGCTGCTGTGTTCTCGTTTGAAGGGTGGGGTAAAAAGCCATACTTATTCAAGGCGTTGCAGCTTAGTCCTCCGGTGTTTTAACCCGTCTGTAGCCGACCTTAGGTAGGACTGTGTTCTTACCTGGGATTACAGATACATGGTTAGTAGTAGCCACTTACTATCAGACGGACTACATACTCGTTTGCTACTTGCGTATAAATACAAAAGAACTTATCTTAGGCTAATAAAACACGGACAGAGTAAAGGTAAAGTTTGTATGGGTGCTTGGGGTGGCAAGGGGGAAGGTAAACCTATTTCAAGCTAAATAACCACTTTGCACTCTAACAACAGTCCTGAAGATCCAATTTGCGAGCTCTCCCGGGGAGCAACGTGGAACGTACCTTCAGCTACTGTGATTCGGTATATAATGAAACAATTTGTAATGGATCACGCCGATCCTCTGGATCTTTGAAATATGATCTGATAGTCTAAACTAGTCTATTATGTTGGGATCTTTTCTTCAACATAACATCTTTCTAATAATAGTTTGTCGTCCTTTTTTTTGACGAAGAGGAAACCTTCAAAAGGTACCCGATGCATCGGGTGCAACGCCGGGTTATGTGGTTTTTTTACCGCATTAAAACCCCCGGTGGCCATACTCGCCGCTGCGTAGAACACTCCGTGGTCTTAGCAAGGAACGCCAGCCAGAGTCCTCTTAGCGCGTTGCCCATGCCATGTTGCCAATTGCCTAATGATAAGTAACCAATGCAGTCCAGGTACGTTTAAAGCCAACATCAGATAGAACAAAGGTTCCTATCAGTCCTAAGGACTAAGCTGGTCGCATCAGCATCCACAGTATCTACACTCATCCACCGAAACAAAACTGCTTCACGCTAGGATCATCTGAACACTCGTAATTATGTAACCCCTGCCATCATGAATTTAATCCCAGTTTTCCATAAAAACAATAGGCCGTGCGAAAGATATTTTACACAAACACACACACATTCTTACACACACAAAATAGAAAAACATACACTCAAAAACATAACCCGTCTGTCGCAACCGGGTAAAAGATTGAGTTATTCCGTCATTTTATATTTCTGACGGGACGTTGGGTCGACGTTTGCGTGTGATACAATTTTCTACGGCACAGCCTAAAGCCTACCTCGTAAAATATTGCCAGAGAACGCTCGCGTATGCTAATGTATTTTTATCGCATGCGCTCGGAGTAGGTCGCTTGATCGGATTTACACAACGTAAAACAAATAACCCTGCGACAATCTTGTTGGAAAGAATCACTGTTTATGCGATCAAATTGGACGGAAACTGTCTTTTATGTTTATTGTCAGCTCGTTCTATCCAGATACAGTTTATATGTTTATCAATTAACGGCCAAATAGATCGCAATGTGTAGAAACATTAAAAACTCACTACTAGAAACAGGTTCAACATCCAATCCATCAAACATCCAATCGGATAAATAATTGTGAATTGTGGTCATAGTGTTAGCTTAACGTCTTCCTCAATAAATTGCCAATTAAATTCAAAAATATTTTGTTAAATTCCAAAAAGACAATCTATTTAGCTTTGTTATCATAGATCCTTGTAAACAATTGTATATTAGTAAATTTAATGTTTTAGACACCTACTAAGAAAAGTTTTTTTTAATACTTACCAAACCAAGGGGTAATATTATTTATATACCTACTTTGTAAAGTAGGTATATAAATGATATTAATACGATTTCGGTTATTTTTCCACCATAACGGCCCATGAGCTGTGATATAGTTGCTATTAATGGTTCTAATACTTAAAGCCATACCAATGTGATTTACGATAATGTTCGCCATACTCCATTATTTCTGATTACTTATTAAGCTTGTGCCATGTACGATATTTTTATTACTAACCAGATTGTAACTATTGTCAACATCTTACGAGACACTCATATTGTTTCGGTGTTATTAATAATACCGAAATGTAGTGAATTAATACAATGAATACAAGACTAGAAAACTCATGTAGACCAAAGGTACCTACTGACTATTCAGTATTTTTTAAGCTCTATCACATTTTGGCTGTATAAAATTTTATTGTAGCTAAGTCTAAATACAATTTAATTTAAAGGAAATGTTTGCTTATTCTGAACTTCATTAGTATTTTTTTCTTTACATTTTGCAATTAATCTTCATTGTTTTATATTTCTTTTCTACTGACTTTTTTACTCTCATATTCAATACATTTACAACATTTCCTTTGGAAATACTAATATCAAACTAATTCAAATGTATGTTTTCATGTAAACAAACATATTCAAATGTATGGTTTACATGTATACAAATATATGTTTATATGAAAACATACATATATTACATAGGTACAGTAGCGTTCGCTCATCTCTACATAATCAATCTTTTCCAGGCCGATGCATAACTAATGATTGCTCTACACAGTTAATTAGAGGTACTTTATTATATTATATACATATGTATCTATTCTACATACAACATACCAACATCGCGCTTACTTAGTCGAAATTTACTATACCTAGGAGTCATATTGAGAAAGATTAAATCTATTATCCGTCGCGCTAGTTAATTAGCTGTTAAATATATACCTTTAAAAATATGATACAGTATTCTTAGTCATGGTTTCTATCTTTTTATTCTTTAACCCTTGAAGTAATTATTTTTTTTTAATACGAAGGCCGTTAAAATCTTTTTTTTTTAATCCTTTGTTATCACAATCTGTTCAATCCGGGATGGAGCAACGCGGTGAAATGTCCAGCCCTGCCTACACTATAGGAGAACCCATTTAAGGAACTAAGGTTTATTCTCAAACTATAAATAAATATAATTCTTTATTGCCTTAAACTTACAGGTTTCATATGTGGAAAAAAATAATTACAATTGTCAAAAGGTAAAAGGAGGTGGCTCAGCCTTTACTACTACATACTACTACTAAATATTACCTAGTGCATAGGTATGTGTAAAATTTAACTGAAATCAAACTACTAAACTTGCCAGACTGCAAAACTACTTGTACGCCTATGCCTAAATGTAGCCATCGACAATTCAAACTAACTTAGTAACTTCACTCAAACTCTAACTAAAGCTCTAACAGAACTTCTCGTGTATAACAAAGTGTGTGTTATACAATTTGGTCCTATTTCTAAACATTTCTTGAACATACTCATGTCAAAAAACAGGCGTCGTGATATTACGTGTCGTATAAAAACGTACGGGTATCATAGAGCGTATTCGATATAGAAGGGTAGCATGTAGCGAACCTCGGTTCAAAGCATATTCAATAAATTGGTCCCCTGTAAACGCGAAGTCAAGGAAACAGCAAGGAAGGAAATAGTGATATCACTTGTTTTTTATTAATATTTAAACAAACGAGAATTCGGTGTGGCCACCACCGCCCATAGACATCTATGATCAACCCCAGATAACATTAGAATTTTCTAAACTTAGCTCCGAACTTCTTTTACAACTCGGTTCTTTACTAAAAAATCAATTCCTAAGAAAGTATAATAAAAGTCGAAGAGCGTGATATCACGTCATATAAAAACGTATGAGTATCATAGAGCGTATTCGAAGTCAACTCAATTCAGAGCATATTCAATAAATAATTGCGGTTCCACGCATTGTTCATCAATAGACGTCAAGTCAAGGAGACGGCGAAGGAAATAGGCTCCTTTGATAAAAGAGATCTTTAGCGCTCTTTCAACACGTCACGGTCAGCGGTCTTTGAGAACCATGGCGAAATTGATAACCAGGATGATTCACTGTCGTTTGAGAAGTCTATTGATCATGTGAATGTATTTAACGTTATACTTTCTTAGAAATTCCTTTATGTAGAATTTTTGATACGAAAAATCTTTTTTATTATCAATCAAAACCTGAATGGATGATTTTTAAATTTTCAAATTACTGACTTCAAAAATCAGAATGTAACTTGAAAACAGCTGGTGATCTTCAAACAGCTAAGATCACTCAAATCACCTTTTAAACAAAATAAATTAACTGAAAACGGTTAATCCGTTTCAAAGACATGAATCCACAGACAGATACACACCTTAAACTTATAAAACCCCTTTTGTATAAACATCGAAAATAATAACAATTTATAATTAGGTTATAGCAGAGTCACACATCACATATATTGATATTGAATAATAAATAAAAACCCTAGTAATAAACTACAAATATTCAACTAAAAAGTAACTATAGAAACATGGTAAATTGAATAAACACTAATGGCGAGTCTGACCCATTTTTAGACGCAACCTTTGATCATAATTTAATATCGTATTGATCCACGTCCGTCCCTAACAAGGTCTGACGCTCGAGTGAGCGCTCACCGGGCCGTGAGCTTCTAAATATCATGCCCTTTGTCAACTACCCGCATTCAATCTACAACTATTATAGTTTATGCCTATGAGAGCGTAATTTATTCTACTTCATACAAGTGAATAGAAAAAAAGTGTCTGACTGTACTCAAGATGTTTATGAGATTTTAGCATCTATATTATTCATTAAAACGCCATCAAACGTGTGTATGTACAGCTAATTTCATACGGCATCTTATAAAATACGCAAAGAAGAAAAGAAATAATTAATGACGAACGTATTTCAACCGGAACATAATTATACCTGAATTTCACCCGAAAGGTCACGTGGGCTAATCCGCGAGAGAGAACTTGAGTATAATGAAGAAATGTCTTGAGACTCAGTTGAAGACAAATTAAAATTTTATCCTCTCTTGTTTTCCTTTAGCATCAATCTAATTGGAAGTCTAAAGTTACCAATAAATATCCCTACATAAATAACTGGAAGTAGAAATATCGTAATTATCATCGAACTTAATCTTTACGGAGCGGAATATGAAACTTGATAAAAGTTTTAATTAGCGGTTTCTGAACATTGTACGTTTATCGTCGGTAAATTGAATTCGCTACTTTGATTACAAGACTGAATTGGCTTCTGGAAGTTTTGATTGAATCTCGTTGGAAAAATAAAAAATGCCTTACATTTTATTTCATAAGTGACTTCAGTGGCTTGTTACTAACAAGAAGCTTATAGAAGTATCTCATTTTATCACGGCCTTTTATAAATTGTGACACTACATTCTTCAGACTACTACAAAACAATGCGTTAATTTTCGCTACGAGGCATATTATCAATCGATTAATCGTGGTCAAATTGTTTTCAAGGTAGAGTCCTTTGTGGTTCGACCAGCGTCACCAACGCCACACCCGTTTCTCCTTTATAAGAGCATTGTAAAGTGCTGTTGGGTTCTGGTTTAAAGGGTGTGGTAAGTGAGAAATATTTCGAGGCCGTCCGGGCTCTGTGTCAGTCCAAGTCCTTGATAGACCTCTAATTTTATTTGAGGCTGATCACAGATATGGGCGGTATTGGCCATTGGACGAACTGCATACTCATTTGATACTTCACTATTATCTATACAAATAAATAAAATTGAAGTGTCTGTTTGTGATTTCAAAATAACATTTTTTTACTCAATGTATATAAAAGTATACACGATACTCATTACGAAAATGCAATTAAAAAAAATTGTCTGTCTGTTTGGCTATGCTAATCTTCTAAACGGCTGAGCCGATTTTGACGGGACTTTCACTGGAAGATAGCTGAAGATCTAAGGCGTAACATAGGCTACTTTTATTTTTGACATATCCAATAGCGCGCGCTCCATGCGCATGACGCGACGTCGCGGAAGCGCGGGATTACATTTTTGTTCAAATATGTATTCTTTATTACTTTTTAAACGCGGGTGAAACCGCGGCGTTCAGCTAGTAAAAAATATATCAGAAAAGTAGTAATATTGGCGTCTCACACAAAAAACGTCTTTTCATCATTATGTTAAAATTTACGAAGTTCTTCGCAAAGAAATGCGCACGTAAAGTATAAAAGCTAGTATCGTATTCGCAAGATGTCTAGAATATTAAGTCTTGCTCGTGTCTTGAGGATTTACCAAAATATATATTTTATATCAAGTCTCCGATGTCAGGGACATTTTGCGAGAAATCTCAAGAGACCGTTCTTTAAGTAATACGCCTAATACTGCCTTATATATAATATCTTTTCCGTTCTGACTTAGGTACTCTTCTGGGATTAGATCGATTTGGGGAGAACTTTCATTGCAATAAGTTACAGACGATAAAGTTCTCAATTAATACCAGAACTCACTTATCGTGTAGCTTTTTATAATACTCGTTTAATTTGCCAGTATATAAGTAATAATAATAGATAAATAATTATATAACCAAATACCGACTCATGTCTTCTTAATAATTAACACTGTCAAACGCTTCTTTATTCTTGAACGGTGTGGATTCTTATATAAGGCGTTCAATTTAGTTCTCAGAAATGGGCCTCCGATCTCGGGTATACCTTCAATTAAATTTATTACATACTAATGAGTGATTACATACGTGTGAGTTAAAGTATGGGTGACTGTGGTGGATAGCTTGTTGCATAGTTACTCTATTAATCTAATAACTAAAATTAAATATTGTTTTTTTATACTAACAGTAGCGAAACATACATATATTCAAGGGTGTCTCAATGAATAGTATGCCACTAGAGGGTGATCGCGTGACTGTTAACTATACGATGTACACCCGCCCAATCAGTTCTCGCAGCCAGATCTTGATAGGGCGTTGCGGCGTCTAACCCGTGTTACTTACTGTACGGCGGATTGGATTTATGTTTAACTTGGATCATGTTGGCATGAGCAAGCTTCCTTAGAATTGAACGTTTTAAACGTAGAAAATGTTTTCTATTTTTCCGTCGACGAAACGCGTAGACTACATGTACTTAGCAGTAGGTAATAGAAAGTAACACATTTATTATTTAATAATAGCATTATTTAATATATTTAATAAATATTTAATATTTTATTTAATAATAGCAGCTGTTATTTAATGATTCATTTGGCTATTATTTAATTTTTATGTTGTGTAAAAGGTGGTCAAGTAAAGATTTCTTTGCAATTTTAACAATTAAAACAATTTAATTTATTTTAAATATATAACGTGCTATGTATGTAGCACGTTTTTTTGAGCTACGATACTGTAATATATTTTACATCCTAGTATTTTTTCTCACGAAATTACATGAAAAATATATATTCCTTAGACGTAACGTCGTTGGCAGAGCTTAGAGGAGCTTTATAACGTAAAAGTTTAATAAAATTGCTCGCAAGGACGCCTTACAAGGCTTTATTCCTGTATCAAAAGATCCTCTCGTAAAATAGGATGAAAAACTCATCAGGTTTCAAATCAATTAGTGCCTTTTGAAAACTGGCAATGGGTACCTACTTTTGTATATTTATATGACTACTTAATATTTAATCAAGTCATCTTAAGTAATTATTATTTGGGATATTTCAAGAGGTAGAAATAAATATTTTCACGTAAATTCCTCATGGAAACAATGTGTTAGTTTTTAATTTAAGGCACTTAAAATATATTTCCAAAAGTAATCAAATCTAAATTTCTACACCAAAAACATAATATATAGAAAAGGGTTAGAATATGACACAATTTGCATATTAAGTTATACAAAACTCTTTTATTTTTTTTAGAATTCTCAAATTAAGTTATACAAACCTCTCTTATTTTTTAAAAATTCCAAAAATAAAAATACGAATTGTGTAAATTTAAAAATAAGACATCAAGTTATTCAATACAATCCATTTTACTGCACTACTCCTGATTCACGAACAAGCCAACTCCATATAGATTGAAGCACATTGTAGAGAAATATATAGAGTCGCTTCAAGATATAGAGCCGCTCTACCTTTTGTGTCGTTTCCTGTAAAGGATGTTACCCAAGGGTCTAAGAATTCTCTCCACAAACACAAAGTTAACTGAAGACTTTGACCTCGTTAACTGGATGGACTTTATATTTTGCCTGAAGAATATTCGTATAACGAGCAATTGCTTTTGAGAGATATTTATTTAGAGATAGATTTTACATTCGCTAACAGTAAAATAAGCTAAGATTTCTTGTACATCTCTCTATGCATGAAACCATCTAAATTTGGTTAATATATTAAATAGTTTGTTAAATTCTAATCAGTAATTTTCAATGTGAGGTCAGTTTTAAAATAATAATTTTAAGTCACAGACATTAATTTAAAGTTAAGTAAATTTTATATACGTACTTTTAAACAATAATTAATTTGATCCAAAATTCCCCAACATACACATTCCTATTCTAATAACACAACATTGTAATTATTACAATCTTTGTTATGTAACATTCAGCAGCTTTCAATTTGGCTTAGAAGTAGGATATAAAATTGAAATCTTCGAAATTCCTCTTTACATTATAACAAACATTGTTATATAACAATCAGTTTGTTTGAATCGTACCCGATCCTTTTCTAAATAAATGGCGGCCGGCCAATGACTTTCGCTGCGTTTAGGATATATTAAAGATTGCAGCCTCTAGAAAACCAGTATCCCTCGTCAGTTTTTAGCATCAACACAAACATCGTTATGTAACAATCAGTGAATTTAAATTTGGCTCCGAAGTGGGATATACGAGATTGGAGCCATCCGAATCCCTCTTTACAATCCTTCATCATTATAACAAACATTGTTATATAACAATCAGTTTGTTTGAATCGTTCCCGATCCCTTTCTAAATAAATGGCGGCCGGCCAACGGCTTTCGTTGCGTTTCAATCCTGTAGGTATGATTTATGTGCGGTGGGTCTCAGCCAACCGCCGCAGATTGGGTTGGATACAAGCTGGATAGTTTATGTTGATTTGTAGCAATGTGTATGGGCTTTCGATATTATATTTTAAAACAAAGGCGTCTCTAGATGATAATATTCGTTATAGATTTGATATAAACTAATCGGAGCATGTTGGACAACTAATTTAAGTTAATAAAGTAGTGATTGATTTTTATTCGGTTTATAAACTTAAGACTAGACGAACATCCGTTTGCATCTAGATACAGACTACCTAAAGATTACAACTTATTTAAGACTTTTTTTTCAATCAATATAAAAATATTTTTGGGCGTCAATTGAAAATTATAATCTCATTTGAAATTATCTCCATAATGTCTTGAAGAACTTTTATTGTTAAAAAAGGGATCTATATTCTCTCTCTCTCCTCTCTCTATATATCTTTATTTAATTGCGGTTTTAATCAAACGAAATGCAAATCGCATTGTAACCACATAACCACAGTCACACAAGCATACCTAAGATATAACGTTTGCAGGCCGACAGCCAAAACAAACATTTCTAGCAAACATTCGCTGGTCGCCCGAAAACCGCAACTAGCTAGTAAAATATACCTTGTTTATATTTAGCGACCCCGATATACCTGTCTGTTTCTGGAATATGTTTCATTATAAATTAGGTTTAATTCTGGACAGGTATTGTGGAATAGTTAAACTAAATTTATTTAAATAAATATTATTTGAGTCGCACGTAAAATAAATAACTACGCTATATGTTTGTGTTTCCACTCTTTAATATATAATACTTTATATATCTACTTGCTTTACTTTATTATGTTCCATATATACTTCTAGATGTTACATAACGTCTACCTTAAGAAAGTGAAGCTCTAACTCTTACTTATTTAATGGTATTAACTTTCCTAAACCACTCAAACCATAGATAACAATAATGGGGTTACCATAAAGGTACGAAATACGTTAGCCACGTAAGTATCAAAACAGCATCATACATCAGAATCTAAATAGATTTACCATAAAAGAAACACCAATAATATTTCTAACTAGACAACTTAAAATAGCCATACTCTAGACAGTTTCTTGTATCATAATCCTTTACGCCCACGCGACCTTCCCACACATTCCCTTTACCTCTATTCACGTCACTGTACCAACAGAGTCACTTAGCTTGAAAACGCATTGAAGATCCATTTAATTTAACGCCCACGATTCTTAAGAAATTGTCAACAAGTCTACAAGAGACAACAAATTATTTGAGAAGAAACAGGAAATCCTAAACCAACAGTTTAAAGTACCAACGAATCAATACCCATAACGTACGATAAATGGGCAACGAAATATAGGTCATTGCGTGGGAACTAAATACATATATTCACGCCTTAACGTTCTTATTTATAAAAATAAAACTAAGTATATTGTTGACCATTGTCTTTATGTCTATTAAGTAACCCAAATTATCAAGGCTTCAAATTGAACAATTAACTTGGACCTATACATTATATTTAGCTGGCATTGCACATAACATTAGATATCTGCAATATATTCGTATGATATACGAATAAAACGTACATAAAATATTCAATCTTCAATACCAAACTTATCTGGAAACTCCTCAAGTAAGGTTTCCCTCTGTTTTGGAGTTAAAAGCAGAATTAAATGGACTTCACTTGCTATAGTAGATAGTAATACATCATTTACAATAACAAAAACAAATAGTTACAGAAATATTTATGTTCATCAAGAAGATTACTCATTATCCCACGTTCTGATCAAACGTTTCAAACTACGAAACAAAAACTAGTCAAACTATTATAAATTCTACGCTTAAGTGCTCACATTAAGCTGACCTGTCCAGTCTATGCCTAGATAAGCTTAGTCTAGTCTAGGTCAGGTCTAGGCACGTTCCAAGTTTAGGAATCTAGTCTGCGAGCTATTCCCACGCGCCGTTTGTTAGCGGCTTCAAGTTATTCAATCTAAATGCAATATCCTAGAACGCGATAACAGATTGCATGCTACAAGTTTATTTTAAACTTTGCAAGCTTATATTAAACCCGCTTTGAGCTACTCTGGTAAATATCGTGCGCGATACTCAAAGTTTGCTTGTATATTTTCTTATCTATGTACCCATTAATACGCAGTGAGTTGGCGTATCATACGTTTTAGAGTGTTTTCTCCACGTATCGCAATAATATAATTATATTACTCAGATAAATAAAGTAGGTAGATCTATCATTTCTAAAAAAAAATGAAGCCATTTTTAAAATGTTCGGGTTATAAAGGTGACTATGTGAGCGTAAATAAACTAAACGTGCTGACAAGAAACTAGGCTAGTTTTCTGTAAGTGTGTGCGTACATAAATGAAAGCAGCGTGGTTTCTTGGCTTCACTCAAATACAAGGCGGTGAGTAATCTACCTATTTTATTTATCTGAGGTGAGCGTAAACAAACTAAAGGTACTGACGCGTAACTACGCTAGTTTTGTGTAAGTGTGTGCGTATAAATACATGAAAGCAGCGTAGTTTTTTGGCTCCACTCAAATACAAGACGGTAAGTAATCTACCCATTTTATGTATCTGAGTCTACAACAAACAATTTGAAATTTCGGTAACCATAGCAACGTCAGGTAACCATCAGATCACAAGGCACATCCGGCCGCCGCGGAATGCGGGGGAGAGATGACAAAAAAGAAAAGAAACCACGCAGTCAGCTGTTCTGTGCGATGAATGAAACCCGAGCTGGGGTGAAAGTCAGCTGGCCAATGGATCGGTGAGTGGTTAAGTACTAAGTATGTAGTGCGTATGTGCGCGATGTACAGTTGTTGGCAACATATAATAATTAGTACTAATTAGATAAATTGTTGTGAAGTGAATTGGTGTGAAAGCATGTTTGCAGTAAAGTAGGTTATATCACCTATGAACATTTGCGACACTGGAGGAGTAGAGCCAATGCATGGTTGTTTTAATTTTCGAAACTTAAAAATAATGTTCAGCTTGTTCCAATAAATATAACACCAAACAGCTGTTTACATGTTAAGATTTAAAAAAATACGATTTTTTTTAAATATTTAATACAATTCGATTGTTTTTTTTTTCAAAAACATTTTGCTATATTGCCCTATCTAACTTCACGTATTTCACTATCGAGAAACTACGACGCAAGAAAGTCCTCTTCAATAATATTTACTTCCTACTTCCACATTACAAGATAAACATCAGTAACACTGTTAAGTGCACAATAATATGTATTTTTGTGGTTGTTGACTCCTTAACCGGCATAATATTTGTATTGTATGCCCACTTTGTTACTTGTAAACACTAGCAACGCCCGCGGTTTCGCTTGCATCTACTCTCGCGCATGGTTTTTATACTTTTACGGATAAAAATGTAACCCAAACTATTGTCGCCTTCATGTCGAGTGAATGATCAAAGTAGGTGCAACCTTTTTAAAAACATACAAAAATGTGGTTACGTTTATAAAAGTTATAAAAAAAATATATTTTCACTATTTTTACTATATATTTTTACTATAATATAGGTCTTATACTATAGTACAGTTTGTCTATAGATAATACAATTGCATTATTAGAAGGGTATTTCCCGGATGAAAACAACACAGTCGTTATTTCCACGGGAATCCCCAGAGAGCTCTCTCGTTATTGGAAAGTGAGGTTTACAGGGTTCTTACAAATTCCATAAAGCAAATATTCGCTGGTTGATAACTTCCCTATGGCCCTACTAACATCTAAAGATCCCTATATACCGGGTGTCACCAACTTGTATGTACACGAGGTCTCAAACTATATTTCGTAGCATTTTCTGTAACGATTGTTTGTAACAAAAACACCCCATACGTATGTTTAAAATAACTACTATTAAATTTGCGACCGATTCAATATTTTTTTTTTTAGTATTTTCAGTTGTCGGAAGTGCCTCAATCAATAGTAGTGGATAAAGGTCATATGATTATCATGAGGTTAACGAAACTGGGTTCCCGGATTATAAATGGAAAGTACAGAACCGATTTGGATGATATTTCAGTCTAGATAATTTATACATAATATATACGAATAATGTTATTGTTTGTATGAAGTAATGTAGGTAAGAAAAAAAAAAGAAAAACGCAGTCGCACGGAGATCATACAAAATAATTTATAATGTTGCAAAGATATTTTTATTGTTATTTTTCCTTAATGCACTTCAAAAAGCGATAAGTCCAGATGCATATATTCAGTAAGGAAAATAAATAATTCAATTACAAGATAAAAGATACATTATCAACTGCACACAATTAAATATATGTATACATATTCGTTTGATGCAAAATATAATAAAATTAAAACCTTGGTCAACAAGAATCTTTGGCAACCGGCAGTGCTTAACCTTCACGGTTTATATACGAGATAATGTGAAGATTGCTTTTAAACAAAACCTTTTATCAGAATGTATAAGACGAACAGGGTAATAATCTAATAATTAATAACTAAACAACGATAAGAGATAAAAGGTCGAATTTGGCAATATCGTCAGATAAGGATGTCTGTATGTAAACTTTCTTACAATGTTAATGACACCACTGCAATTATAAATATCGTATTTTACAAAGAATAATAGACTTTTATGAAATCTTAAAAAAAAATCCTGAAGAATAACTCTTTCAAAATTTTTTGAAAAAAAAATCTATATGACATCTGACAAAGATAAGATAATGTTAAGATTACTACTTAAAAAATCCCAGTAAAAAGTTCAGGAATTTTCTTCGCGAAGCACCTTTAATAGCTATAATAAAGTAAAAAAAAATATCGTTTTTGATAAAAAAAAAAACGTCTTCACACATCCACAAGAGGTTGTATACAATAAAATCACTACTACAAGCGCGACCAACCAACATGAGAATGAAATGAGACAACTACACTACGCTACACACGAAGAGAGTCAGAGAGAGTCAGCAAACTTTACTTACGATGTCGTGACCCTGACTGCCGCTCCTGACAACCTCGGGCGCCATGTACTCGATGGTGCCGCAGAAGCTGTACGCGCGACTCTCGCCGCCGCAGAACTCCTTGGAGAGACCGAAGTCGGTCAGCACGATGTGACCCTCCGCGTCGAGCAGGATGTTCTCGAGTTTTATGTCGCGGTAGATGATCCCGAGCTGCGAATAGATGGTGTAAATTTTAATTATACAGCGATATTTTATAATATAGAAATAGTAAACGATCATACAGTACACCTGACGGTAAGTAATAGTGTGGTCGATCAAGCCTAGATTAGAGTAGAATCCCACATGACGTTGATTAGATTCGGATACGTATGTCTCTCTTGGTGTGTTACCCTTTAAACTAGAACACATCAGCGCTCAACACTGCTGTTATAAAAAGGAGCCGCCCGAGTCTCAATTAAAAATTGCTAAGTGGTATAAATTTTTGTTTTGATAAAAAAATCAGTAGCAAGTATGCAGTGGAAAACATTACGGGGGTTCTATCTGAAGCGTGGACTATGGCCTAGAAGCCCTTCTCATTCTGAGAATCGAATCCATTAGTCTGTCCTACTAATCTTGATGATGTAGTCTCCATTGTCAACTGGCAAGACTTGTCATTCTGGTTACATCAATCAAACAGATCCTATGCTAATCCACGTCTATGAATAACATTAGCCTCATTACTTCATTATCAACAATTTATAGTGTGAGAGTACTTCATTTAGTTAATGGAGTTATATGGAAAAAATCATTATGGACATATATGTTACACCGCAAATTTTGAAAATTGGTGAATTATTTGATTTCATAAAGGTTTTTCAGAGCTTGTGCTGATTTTGGTACAAAATAATTTTGCAGTCTGGCAATCTCTCAACAACCTAGCCTGATATCTTATGGCTTATAACCAATATGACAATAGCTTAGATGTTGATATAATCTTCAAATTCCTATGGACATGTTGGCATAACCTTCCTTTCTTACATTTTGAAGATTTCTTTAATTTTCTATGAAAATCACTTTCGATCTGTACTAGTCAACACATTCCGTGTCCAGTTCCACTACATATTAAACTATATGCAGATATTTTCCTCAAAGAATCGACTCGAAATGATGAACCAACACAAATAAGACAACAAAACAACAATCAATTTAAAAAAGAGATTCCACCTGCAAAGCACTTCAGGTGAAATTGCTTACAAAGAGTTTCCAAAACTAAACTTCGTTATAACGATGCGGTATGCGCCCTTGGCTCGAAGCCACGGATCAAAAGTATTATCTGCCTCAGATGTTTATATATTACTGTTACGGAAGTCCAAATAAGAATTCTTCATAGTTTTATCGACGGCTGCAGATTGTGAGTCATATTGGAGCCTATTTCATTAGAGACATCTCCTAAGTACACATATTAATATTGTGTATGTTTATATCTACTCGTATGTCTCTATTTTGTTTGCTTGTCTTAAATAAATGCAATCATTTTCTCTTTCTTTCTCTTCATACTGGCTAAGTTGGGAATAAGAGCTAATTTTTGCTGGTAATAAAATTGCTGATCATTACACATGACATGAAAATCTGAATATTTTTTAACAAATTTATTTTTGAGCCAAAAAAATCATCAATACGTAAAAAGGTAAGGAATACGTAAAAAGAGAATCAATTAAATACTATTGAGTTCTTTGGAAGAAAAATCTATAAGCTTAAAGTTAAACTTGAAACGTTTATTGAAAAAAAAAACTATCTGAATCTACCGAGGTCACTTCAAGAATAAAATTATCATTAACAATAACTAATAGTTGAAACAGTTCATAAACCTTACCTTATGCAATTGCTCCAGAGCCAGTATGATCTCCGCGATATATATCCTGACTTCGTTCTCGTGGAAGTGTTCCCTTTGGTATAGGTGGGTGAACAGCTCTCCGCCTGCCACGTAGTCTGAAAGAGGATATGATTATTAGTAAAGATAACTTATTGATCTTTCCTAAGTCTTATTCTCTATGTCTATTTGTATATCATATGATATCCATAGAAATAAATATCTATATATCCAATGTCTTCAATGTAATACTTAACGCTAATAATGATTTAATTAACTCTATGTGGTACAAGTGATTTAATAACTTCTGAATGTTTTATGTGATCTCCGGGAGTTGGTTACACATACACATGTTCATGGTCAATTTTAGGGTCAACAGTTAAGTTTACGATAATATTTTGTCCTTGAAGTGATCTATTTTTTGAATCATGCTAGCCAATAGAGTATTGGCCAACATGTTTATAACTTGCTTCGTCTATCTAGTAAGGAAATAATTTTATATGACTTGTTACAATTAAAATAAACTTGCAAATGCAACTTGCCTATCGCAAATCGTGACCATATTTTTATTAAATAAAGTTGGCAAATCAAAGAGAAGTAATTAAACGGTACGGTTCACGTAGAATCTAATGAACAGTGACAAGTAAATTTCAAAGAAAGAAAGAAAGAAAACTTTATTTCGATATAAAAAGCACAGTAGAAAAGATAGAAATTATACATCACAGACGA
>DWPV01002516.1:0-17067 GCA_018251915.1 Urbanus proteus proteus
GATAACATCATGGCGGCGCTGCAGTTTGGAAAGAACGGCGCGTAAGGCATTCTGATCAAGGAACCTCAACGAGTACGACTAAAGTGGCAATTCCGCATGTTTGTAACTGTAGTAGTTATTATAGGTGTCTTGGTCTAAGTATAACTGAGAAGGAATAAGTGAAGTATTGTTACTGTATATCCTTAAGTAATTATATACCTATGTGTCCTAGTATATGGCGTTAGATTAAAGAATCTTATCTCATAATTTTGGTAGATAATTTAACTACACAGATATCTGAATGATGAATGTAAATTTCTGTTGTGAGTCTGGGTGTTTGTGTATTCCTATGTGTCTTCATAGCACCCATGACACACGAAAATTCTACTGTGGGACTATGAGTGTAAAAATCGTCTTTAAAAACGTAGAAAATGGTGCGTAACTTTTGCATGAAAACTGACACCAACAATTTGATCAAAACGATCACGAAAAATATAAGATCTATTGACCCATTTGGCATTTGAATGGCTAAGCTTGTAAGGCGATCCGGAGGCCACCTTGTGAAGAAGCCGTAGATGATGCCAGCTGGTATCAAGGTTAGGTCACGGAAGGCTTGAAATATGCCCAATATTTTTATGATAGTTTTTGTGCTAAAAATTTTGTGCCATATATTTTTTGTACTAGAGATGTTTTTATTTTGTAATACATCGCCAACCATCTGATGCACATGGCTGTATTTTGGCTCTGCTAAATGCAGTATATTATGTAATTATGTACGATTAATATTTACACTTAAAAAGCAAATTATGATTCACTCAGCTCTTTGACTTTTAGGATATAACAAAATTAATATAGATGTCACAAGCAAAAGTATGTACCTACATTAGCCATACTAATTACGAGTACATACATCGTTACGTTATATATTGCGAATTTTATATATTTGTAAGTACATATTAGTATATTTTAAGCTGTAGGTAAACGCGAAATATAGGGACAAAAATATAAGTATGAGTTACTTACTCAAAAGCGTGCAAAAAGAGCTCTCATTTATGTAAAGCCTTCAAGATATTCGTGACTCGTGAGCACAAAAAATCTGCGGACAACTATTTTGTAAAAATATTTCAAAGGATTTCCGAGAGCTGCTTCTAAAAGAATGTGACTTATATAACATCAGCAAATATACTTTATATATTATATAGTTCCAGCATAAAACATAAATATAATCGACATAAAAATGTCCAAAACTTCATTAAAACAATTGTTAATAGTTTAACAATCATTTTTCTCTTATTTCATAGGGGATCAATTTTCAAAAATATTTCAGTAATGTCCTTCATGATATAAGATGGAACTTCAGTGTCAAATTATCTAGCTCCTAGACTCACTTTATGTAATTATGAGTTGTCAATAAGTCTGATAGTTTTATGAAGTAGTAACTTTATGTCTCAATGTAACAAAATATTCTAGTCTAGACTCAAATATGCAAGTCTCGTGCAAACACTACTCAATATTCCATCAAGACATGATCAGAACAGATACTGAGCCACTAAATTCGGTTTCTGGATAACCAAGATAGACGAATCACGAATCTTCGTCGCAATAATATACCTTTCTCTAATTTACGATTATGAAAATGAAAGTTAATATAGGATCGGAATGGAATCGCTTTCTACCGAATGGAACGGAATAATGAGATTCTATCGGAATGTCTTACAATGAAGGTTTGAAGCCGAACTGATAGCAATTCTCAGAGATTTATTGGTGAATGTACGACTCAACTTGCAATATTTATGGTATTCGCTATGTACTTTGATTATTTTAATTATAAATGTAAAAAAGACAATAAAATAACTGAGATGTTATTTCTTGTTAATAAATAACTTCATTCATGGTATTTACATTCGTACTGTAATTATTTTATTGAAAAAGTGTAAAAAAGACGATAAAATAATAAAAAATAGTTGTTGTTTTAGTAACTATCATCTTTATTGCAAACGAAGATAAAATTAGGATAAATGAAGACAATAATGATTATACATATGCTTTTAACTTTTTTATACAATTTTATTATCATTATGACTTCAGCGAAAAAAGTAAATCTGAAGTTATAATAATAGTAATACTTATAACTTGAGTTTAAACTGGTTGATACATATATTTAAGTTTTCCTATGCTTAAAAAAATAAAGACTTTTTGGCATATGTACCTAATGCTGAGAAACTCGTATAATTACTTTCGTCGGATATTAAAACCGTTAAAATTAAAAACCGCTGATACAGTAAAAATACCAATACAACTGCAAACAGAAGCATAAATTCTGTAATAACTATATTTCAATAGGAAACAATACATTCTGAGGCACATATTTATTATTCCACTGAAACCGCCACTGAACCGAGCGGAATAGCGGCTGACGTGAACGGAATAACATTATTGATTAAATCAATGTAGGGCACTACCTGTGAAATTCAGCTCTTTGATAGACCTTAAACGTCTACTGCTCGACTTATCAACGAAGACAGTAAAACCGATGACGATACTAGAAAAAGGTTTTGCTTTAGTCTCATCATTAATGTTTCCCTGCCAGGACTCTACAAGTGAAAAGGGTTTACGTTACAGTCTATCAGTCTAACCAAATATGGATTGATAGACTGCATCTGTAGTTAAATGTCAAACTTGGTTAACTCCAATCTCGAAAATGATGGAAATTGTATCGGTTCCAGAATGGAGTTAACCAGATATGATTTTTAACTACAGTCATATACAATATGTATTTAATTATTTTTTTATTATTAACCATTTTTCAGGTCAACAGGTTTTCTCACTTTGTAACTTTTCGCCGTAACGCAAGTGATGATTAATTTGTAATATTCACATTTAATTAAACAAAAAAAAATAGGAAATGGTGCCAGACATACAAACCCATTAATAAAATTATTTTAAAAACATCCTCCTAAAAGCATCCAAGAGAAGAGATAGAGAGTCAATTAGAGAGTAATGGTGTTCAAGATACAGTTTCCATGTCAACTTCTTTAATTTTAACGTAGTATTTCGGCAAAATATCTATATATCAATAAACAAATGTAACTGGTTTTGTGGTTGACGTTTATTATTCCGCTGGAACCGCTACTGAACCGAATGGGATAGTATTAGGAAGGAATACGTGCCTGGAATACGGTCGTTGATTAAACCTTGGGCTTACTTTTATACCGGAAAGAAATTTGGATAACTGCAATCTTATGTATAATATAAGAAGTATCTTTAATATTACATTATATGTTACTTATTGTATTCGTCCAAGCGAATTTCTGAAAAGGCTCAATCGGTTGCATTGTTTATGCAATTCGATTTCAGCTTGACAATAAAGATCTAATCTCAATAGGGCTAGTTAGTATCGAGTTCAATTTTCTTCCTGAAAAAACATTTTTTTTGTAACATTAGTCAGATTTTTTAAGTTTTTTTAATATATAATATGTTAAAAACATCCATTGGAAGGTGTATTTCTACTGAAACATATTTTGTACTTAAACTACATATTTTAATACACTAATATAAAACACAATTTTAAGGGTATCATTATTCTTATTTTTTAAAAGTAAACTGATAGAAGCAATAAACATCTCTCATTATAATATACACATCCTACATAAAGGACAAATTAACACCAGGCTTAACATACATAGGTGATACAGAACAGCCTTAAGCTCACTTAGCATCTCGCTAACAAACATATCTTGACCTAATCCAATGACCCTGCTTTGCTCCAAACAGTGCCCTTATCTCCGCTAACTAGGTTCAGCCCTCTGAGATCTTCACCCTTAAGGGCTTACGTCACTCGTCCCTGGCTGTTTCCAAAATGTCAGGTTGTTTTTTAAATCTTGTGGATTTTTTTGTTCTGTAATTTTCGTGGAAGGAAGATAGCATTTTCACTTTCTTCTTTTGAAGATACTTTCTTAATCTGAAGACCAGTAAAGTCTTGAGATTTAACTTTTCTAACAAGAGATCAAAACAATTTTATGAAAGCGTGTGAAAACTAATCTTTCTTTTCTTTTTTTTTTTTAATTCAATACTTTTAATTCTGTTCTTAGAATGGAAAATCTTATACATTTATGACGTTGGATGATCATTTGTCCTTTTTATAAGCACGTGTTTCCTCTGAAACACTTGCTTATTAAAAGGACACATGATTATGATTAATAGCACATAACACACAGGCGGTTTTACGGTCCTGCATATTTTGCATAATATGCTAAAAGCCAATTGAAGCGCTGAAAGAAAGAAAGGAAAAACTAAAAATAGCTACATCTAAGATGAGTTAGGAAGATTCCTTCTGAGATGCGTTTTACTTGAAACATCTCATGAGGAAGCAACTCTACAACAGCTTACTTCAACGGCTAACATGTCAGACAACAATAAGGAACGCAGACATAAACTTGATGGATGGACGGAGAGAATAAAGTTTGAATGCTGAGGCGTAAACTAAGACCATAGACCGAGATGAGAAGCTGGTAATGTCTATGTTTATACCGGCTCTCGGCTTTATGGGAATAGGTTCTTGCGGAATTAACTCAGTAAGACGTACTGAGCATTAACTGTTTCCAACGGGAAATAATACGCTTAGATTATTTGAACGGAGATGTAACAATTACAAGGTAATGGTTACAGTAATATCTGGCTACTGCAGGGCATAGACAACTAAATTCAAAATTGTCTATAGGTATAGGTATACAAATTGAAGTGTGTAATAACAGATGATAACAGAAGAAAGATGTTCATGTATGCCCAATGCCTATGATGATGCCACAAGTTATTTGTGATGGGCGTCGAAGGATTTTTTAAGTCTTTTTTTTTTATAGAATTTAATAATTCGATACATACAAAATTTCAAAAGTTCATCTGGATCACCATGGCCACGCGTCGCGTGCGATTCGCACATTCAGCGTTCCCACTTTTCTTACGAATTATCGAAATTCGCATATGCAAAGTACGTAGGGCTGTCACAAACGCCGCTATCGAGGTAGGGTTGGCGATGGTAAGTTGCAACGTACCTCATATTTAAACAAAAATATTATGGAAATAAATTTGTCCATCGCATTTTCTCGCAATGGGTACATCCTGCTTACAAAAAATAAGTAGACTACAGATTGTCTTAAATAGGTACTTTTGAACAGATAATATTGCCATCAATGCGTTCGGAATATAATATAATATTCTGATTATATTATTTCAATCTCATTTAAAAAAGACAGTATAAGAAATTTAAAAAGACAAATTCTTCACATCACCGTAGTAGAAAGTAGATCAACATTACCAGTCTAACTAGTCACACGAAAAAAACATACAAAAGTTTACAAATGAACCAAAATATATTATCAACCCTCTACTAATTTATTCCAATCACAAACTCAAGCTCGTATCGATACAGAAACTAGTTAAGTGGGTCGCCTCGAGTGCTGAGACATAACGCCCTCTTATGTGCTCGATAGGCCCGATACCGATACCTTACAGTAACTACATATCAAAATAAAAACCGTTATTCTTGATATCGTACTATAGAGATACTAGCCAACCATCAAATAAAAATCAAGAGCTTACAATATATTAACGAATCGTCAACAAACCCAAATTATCAGAGGCAAAACGAATACCCAATCTTATATTAGCTACGTTTCTGTTCCACTTTCAAGAATCGCTGTAGTGAGAAAGAGATGAATTGAAAAAAAAAATGGTTTTTGTCAAAAGGAATACGGTTATCGGTTCGCAACTAAAACTATCAATTTGACAACGATGACATGTATGATCATTGAAAAACAGTTTCCATATCGACAGATTACCCAAATATACCGATATTTGGGTAAGCTAATAACCGGTAAGGTAATAACCGTATTACGTAACCGTTTTCTAAAAAACCGTTTTCAAATAACGTAACGTGTTCGCTGCTTGACATCTCGTCACTCCCACACTTGTGTTATCTTGTCATTGGCTTCTGTGATCCGATGTCAAAGCTGATATGGCGATGACTTAATTTTCAATACCGAGATTCTTTGTCGAGCGCTTTGGATCTGCTGGTCTATCTGAAAGATTCGATCTATCTCTGAAGCTTAAGATTATTAAATTGGGATTCGATGTCACAGGGCTATGAACTATTTTTCATAAAAAAAGTCTTTAACTACCTATTAATCCTTTATTTAAAAACTAAGTGTGTTGTCACATGTCATCATAGGTCACTGATAACTCAGGATTGGGTAGATATCATGAGATTTCGGTAACCTGTGATGCGAAAGTCTTTTTTTTAGCATGGTAGTAGCATACAGTCTAAGTGATGGTAAGTGGCCACTGCCGCCCAGGGGCATACAAAATCAACCCCAGATAAGAACAGAGTCTTACCTGAGGTTGGCCACAAATGCGTTGCTACCCCTGAAAACAAAGTTCGACCGCCTCGGATAAGTATGTCCTCCTTACCACACCCTTCAAGCCAGAGCAGCGGTGCTTAACACTGCTGTTATAAGGCAGAAATAGGTGTGGCGGTGGTGTCATCGGAGTAGAGTTAGGTACATAGAGTTCTACCACCTTCAATTTTATTTTAAGCATGACAATCTGGCATTGTGGCTATCTTCAACACCACCTAACTGCCTATAAATTTGAAATTGAGTAGGATAGTAGTCTTATTGTTTTAATCAATGTTTTCTTAGGTGCTACCCTTGAGGATAGAGTTGAAATATCTAATGTAAATGTTTGTTTTCCCAAACCCTTAGACCCTTAATGGAAATCATTAGTGCGACCATTACAAAGCAGAGGTAACGCTACATGTAATTTATATCACCACATTCTGTAAACTTACTACCTCAATTATCACTTTACTTAGAATAATAGGTTAAATAGAAGGGTTGGATTTGACCCCATTCAAGTGCCTACCTAGTTTTCTGAATAATGTCCTTCATCTGTGTAAGAAAATTTTCTAAACTCTTATATAAAACTGTTTTTGCCCGCGGCTTCGCACGCGTTAAGTTGTATATGAACCTTCCACTAGAATCCCCCTATCTATTAAAAAAACCGCATCAATATCTGTTGCGTAGTTTTAAGGATCTAAGTACCTATACATAGGGACAGACAGCGGAAACCGAATTTATTTTATAGGTACTATGTAGTGATTATACAAAACTTACAAAAAGACCTATAAATAAGTGTTTTAAGTTTACTCTATTTAGAAAACTTATTCTAGAACACTTAGTTGTAAAGTTATTGATAAAGAAAGTTAATTAAAGCCGTCTTCTATTTCTATCACGCACTTAGCTAGAAAAATCAAGCCCACTTTCCTAGTACTTCTGATAAAGTCTTAATTACCTAGTCAATGATGCGTCTAGTGACAGTTATACATAATGCAAGACACACTTATCCGAGGCGTTCCAACTCAGTCCTCAGGGGTGGCATCTGTCACTAGACTCAGGTAGGATTGGGATTTTACCTGGGATTATAGATGTCCATGAGCGGCAGTGGCCACTTACCATGAGCTTTAATTCTGCCTAATAGCAATATTGTTAAGCCCTGCTGTGTTCTGGTTTAAAGAGTGTAGTAAGGGAGCCATACTTATTCAAACTATCAACGCATCTGTGATCAGGCTTAGAATTTTATCTGGGATTACAGATGTCCATTGGCGGCAGTGGCCACTTACCATCAGGTGGGCTGCATGCTCATTGGCTACTTCCATAATATTAAAAATGTACTGTTTCTAATATCACGTTTCGTTCTTCCCACACAATCTGCTTTAAACCTTGTATTGCGGATATTTTTTATCGCCGTTTTCCCGCACACATGTGCAGAAGTATCGCTATCGCTAATATGGCCGGGACAATATTAATCGTTGTTTTTGTGGCAGCCTTGCAAGGATAATGGGTGTAACTGTACATGATCTGATGTCTTTGGTCTGATCAGCTGTAGGTACCTACTTGTAACTACGCTACGACTTGCAAGTAGGTACTACTTGTGCATTCTTTATGTTTGTGAGAGTATGCTATTGGATATTTATTTGCTTTGCATAAGATATGATTTATCTTTTGATAGTTTTACTTCTGGACATGTAGTTAAACATTACTAAACTTGTAAACCTAAAAAGCTGGGTAGTTTGTATCGAAAAAAGTGCTTTAAAACGGACAGACATTTACTCGTGTTTATGCGTTAGTACGTTTTGGAGTTACTAAATTATTAGTCTAAATAGCCAAAATAATATAAATGTAATAACAATAATATTAAAGTAATAGTTAATATATTAATATACATTAATATTACATATACACATATTAATATATACATTAATATTTAATAATACATTAAAAAATATTAATGTAATAGTTAACAAACCCAACAAAATGTCAAAATGAATAACAAAAACAAAAAGCCAGGAAAATCAAGATGAAATCAAACAAGCCGGTAAATCGATTTATTATGCCGTATCAAGTTTGCGAATTAGAGCAGATTGTTGCAAAGTGAGGCAAGAGGGGCAAAGTGGGGCGAGCTTATCTACGTGTATCGATTCCGTTCCCACACTCGATTGTGATAAATCGATTTCCGATTCCAAGGCGACCGTTTCCGCTGGATTCAAATTTCGTATGTTGGAGTAAACACTAAACAGGTTAAGACACTGAGATGAGATTCAATGAGTTTGATATAATCGACAATACAATACAAACACTATTGTACAGTGAAACAAAGAGAAGGCAAAAACATCACAATAGTCTTATCGCTTGGAGCGATCTCTTGTGAGAATTGTAATCATTGGAAATTCTGATTGTTTTTAATTATTGAAAATATCATCTTTTTCTGTTTTCTAATTTCACCACAGTAAACTATTTTTTGGTATTTTCTAATCATGGTTATTATTATAATGTGTGTTCCGATGTGCACATTTTTAAAGGTGGCAGAATTATTCTTGCTTTTATTTGAGTAGCATTACTATGATCACGGTTCTGTTTTATGGTGTTAGGTTTTCTTATGATACCTTCATATGAGGAGGGCTTAACAAGCCCTCCTTGACAATTGGTCTTTGTTCTTAAGACCAGCATACAGCTGTGATCGACTTCAGGTAGGATACTTGTATTATTTGAGGCCGGTGACAGGTGGTAATGCTAAACATCGAATAAGCTACACGATCTTTTGTTGTTTCGATCCCGTACGAAATAGGACCAAATACATATTTAGATAGACGTATCCAATCCAATAAGTTTTATAGGGACTCTTTTCATTCTAATCGCCCTTTATGGAATAGTGAAGGGTTGATAGTGAATGAAAGATCCAATCAGGTATGATATAGTTATTATGTAGGTATTTATAGTTAACAGATTTTATTGGTTATAACATAAATATTGGACTTGTTTTCGTTATGTAAAATTATTGTTTTCATTGTTTGATTTTAATATCTTTTACCAAGTCAAATAAATAAATTTTAACAGCTTTTTTGTATGCATAAATTTGTTGCATTAATTTTGCTGTATTAAGTGCGCTTACTATAATACTAATCAATAAATAACGATTGTGACATTTTTTTTATATTCTGCCTATATCTGCAAAAGGTTTAAAATACACACAATACGTCTCTACCTACGTATTCCGGGTATTCGTATTCGGACGAACTAACGAATGAATGCACGTGTAGTTATAGTACACACAAACACAGCCCCATAGGTCCCATTCAGTCGAGCAACAAGTTGACATCTCAAATTTATTAATACGAAGCAACCGAGATATTCACCAACTGCATCGGGCGTGCAGCGAGCCGAGCTAACTTAGCCAGCCAGTCGCCTTGCAACGCTCATAGAGAGTGTACGTGTGGTGCTCCGTCACAAAATACCTTTACGCGGTCGTTTTTCACAGTTACAATCGAAAAACAATATTCAACTGCGAATGATAACGTTTTTTCATTCACTCCAGCTTCGCTTATCACTTCTGTTTATAATCTGTGCTAATAGTGTGTGCATTCCTTATCGTTCGTTAGTGTTTGTAAACGATGGGTGATTTTATATTTGGAACGTTTATTTTCTGACGTGTTTATAGACAAACGCTAGTGTCGATTCCGAATATCGAGTTGTAACGAGTGTTCCGAATTTGAAAACTTAGTGTTGAGTGAATCTTTTTTGGTTTCTGTGCTAGTGATGTGAATAATCGGATACAATCAATATGTTCGGAGTCTTCATAAAGCGGTGGAAGCCTAAAAGGTAATAAGAGCACTTTTATCGTAAACAATGGGAACTGATTAGTCGGCATGCTTATGATAATTTGTGTAGAAAGGTGCCTACAACAATAGCGAGTGATTTTTTGTTCGCCTTTAAAGAACAGCGTACCTAATGATAATTATTCATTGGCGTTTGTAGTGAAATTGATTATTTTTGTTTTTTTTTAATAGTTAATACGTAGGCCAGTAAAATAAGTAGGTACAATTATGTTATGATTGAAAAATTGTACTCACAAAACAAAAAATATACCTGCGTTACCGTTTTTAATTTATACGTTTAATAAAAAAATTAAAGCCGTTTTAATTGTTAAAATAAACTGCTTCACAAAATAACTTTCTAAATAGTCGTAGTTAATCAAACACAACACTTCACCTACCTACACGAATAATTTACTTGTTGGTTTGTGTATTATGTAACCTGAAATGACATTCTACTTGTAGTATCGATCATACCTTTGACAATACATAGCCAAAGGGCTGGTTTCCATTGCATTACGACAGTTTTGTCGTTCTTCCGCCCGTCTTAATATCGTCATAAATCTAAAAAAAAAATATTAATATTATATCCATATTTGCAGAACAAGATGCCTGCTTAGAACTTGGCAATTGATGGCAATTGATTGGCAATGACTCATCATTAATATTATAATTTTTTTCGAGTATAAGAACATTAAAACTATAGTCCAGGAGTATAAGTAGCGCACGCAATCCTCTTCGCTTAAGCCGCAATCCATTTAAGATGGTTAGTGGCTTAGAACGGTTCTTTGTATTGGGACCTTGGGGTATTCCCTTTAACCTTTACCCTTGATTTACGTTCCTCAAAGACTGTCCTCAATGACTTACCCGGTAAAGCTAAAAGGGACTCCATCAAACTAAGTGCACCTAACAACAGAACCGCATATTCTAAAATCTATTTACAGGCTCAGTTCATCTTCACTACTCCATTTAGTTTATTTATAGCGTGTTGAACGGTCAATAATCTCATGATTAGAAGTTTCCCGTCATTACCGTCATCCGTCATAAATGACGTCACGGCACAATGCGACCATCTTAACCAACTATCGAATATCGATTCGTCAAGTTGCAGCATGCATTATGCATGCAACCGGCTCTCCGTGTCACAGTTGTATCTATTCAAATCGACCGCTTTATAACGCTTGATTGAATTTGCAAATATTATAATGTAAATACCCTTGAGAACACGGGCTTGGATAACGGGTTAACTTTTGTCTTGGAACTGTCCGGAAGTTTAATAACATCTGACAATATCAGAACGAGATGGAAGCTTACAAATTAGGGCGTTTGAAATATTGTTAGTTTAGTTTCTACTGATGAAGAGATATGTTAAGATATTCCTTCAAGAATAAAACATTTAAATTCTTGTTCTCACCATCACAGGTTTACTCACTCTGCAACTGTCAATAAGCTTTTGAATTCGCTCGAAAGATTTCACTGCCACTGTCGTGATGTTTGACATTACGATACGATGATATAATACCAAATTCAAGTTTTTGAACACGCTTTTTATATAAACACGGTTTAGCCGTCAAATCGGTAATTCGTCAAGCCAGTTCAAAACAGACATCCGGAAGTGCACCAGAAAGGAAGGAAATGTACAAAACTACGGTCATGTATAAATAGGGTACTCTCACTAACTTATCAAGTAACAACATACCTACGTATCAGCCTATCACAACAGAAATATACTGGGCATAATTCACGATCACGTTAAAATCATTCTACGTATGTTTTTTTGTATAAGTGCCAGTTATGTGTATTTGGTATTGTGGTAACGTAACAGGAAGAATAGATAACTAGTGGGATTAGATTCAGATTCTGTTTTATAGGAGGACATGATGTTGACTGTGTAACGTTTGCAATATACCCTAAAGAAGCAAAAGAAAGCAAATGCGTTAGGACGTAGGAAAGCGACGTCGCAAGCGTTTTTACTGCGTACAAGCTTGTAGAACTAGTTTAACTTGAACTTGACGAGATGTGACTAACTTGAGAAGTTTCTGATGGCGATGGATGCAACAAGTAACCAGCGAATGCATGTTTCACTTCCTTCGATTGCTGTTACAAATTCGTACGATACAAAGGGACAACTTTTGTAATATATGGATATAGATATAGATATGGATATGGATACATTATAATATGTAACTCGGGTACTCAGGATACGCGGATTTAATTTCTTAATTGCCAACATTTCGACCCAGTTGCATGGATCGTGGTCACGGCGAAACAATCTTTGTAGTAAATATTAACAATAGTTCCACAGTTGTAACTACAAATATTACTGTTTTTCTTACTTGTAACTCGGGTTTATTACAACTTAAGTATATTTATCTAAACAACACCTATCGATATTAGTTACTGTTGGATTTATTAATGTAACGATTATTAACTCGTTGAGAATTGAGTCGATTTTTCGTAAATCTGTTGTTTGGTTGTCGATTTGTTCGGAACATCCTTAATGTCACTGCGATGAATTCTGTGCATTCATTCATTCTTTGAACGTGCATTTATAAGCTGTATCTCTTTGTATTTATACTCAGTAGTTATGTATTATAAATACTTGCAGTTTTGTAAATTTATTCAGCAAAGTGCTATATTACTGTTAAAGTTGTATAGACATTAATAAAATTAAAATGTCGGATCACTACCGCATATTATTTTAACACAAATCTTAATTTTTTTTTTAATTTTTCAAATGTTTTTCTTTTGTGTGTTCGTGTTGGCATAAGCGACTGGTCAGATTTCAAAAGGACGACTAGACGGCTTTGTGCAGAATACAAAGGGTAGTTTTAATATGGGGGTTGGGTAAAATATGACACGTTGCAGTTTGCTAAGGATAGGGAGGATTATTCAAAAAGTTCAAGAATTATAATCTACTCCAAAAGATGAACTTCAACATTGTATTAATGTAGTTCTCATATGAGTGAACTGACCTGCATTGCAGATATTTTATTGTAAATCGTATTATATTTCCTTAACTAGCTTTGCCTGCGGCTTTGCACACGTTAAATTACATATCAAATTTCCTCTTGAATCACTCCATCTATTAAAATAAACCGCATCAAAATCAGTTACGTAGTTTTAAGGATCTAAGCAATAGGTACATAAGGACAGACAGCGGAAAGCGACTTTCTTTTATACTATGTAGTGATAGTAAATAGTGAATAGTGATAAAAATTATGCGAGACACATGAAGATAACTATTACAAAGAATACACACGTAATACCTAAGTGATATGTGCGTTATGGCGGTGAAAAATCAGCTCAATTTGGTTGGTATTCTTAAAAAAATAGTTAAAAAGACTAAATTCTCTTTTTGTTCAAGAATTCTAATTAAACATTCCATACTCAATGGTGGTTTGTGCTCTAAGTATCAAACGTAATTCCCTATCCCGGCGTTTCTGGAATTCCCGCTTTTTGCGAATCTCAGCAAGTGCGTTGCATTTTTTCTTGGTTTTGCAGTCACTTCTTTTTGTTTGCTCTCGAAGCTGTAGCTTTAAACGATGTTAAATAATATTAGTAGCTGTTTGCTAATGTGAAAGGTGGTTAGGGAGGGGACACGATATTAATTCGGTTCTCATTCATACATTTCATTCATTCAAAAATGAGAAATATGACATTGTTATTTTACGAGTTGGTAACAACTTTTTATTCAATACATATGAATGGTTACACGATACCTATAATGAAAATCCAATTAAAAATATTTTATATTTTTGTCTGTTTGGCTGAGGTAATCTTCTAAACGGCTGGACCGATTTTGACGGGACTTCCACTGGCAGATAGCTGAAGGTCTAAGGCGTAACATGAGCTACTTTAATTTTCGAAAAAGCCTTAGCGCGCGCGCCACGCGCATGCGGGCCCCCACGCGGGAGCGCGGGATTTTACCTATGTTTAGATAAGTATTCCTTTTTCCTTTTTTAAAGCGGGTGACACCGCGGGGATCAACTAGTGTTTAAATATGTATCTTATTACTTTTTAAACGCGGGTCAAACCACCAGGATCAGCTCGTTTTATATATTTGTATAGACGTATTTGTTTTGAGATATCGTAAGATATTTATCACTTTTTGCTAGCTTCTCGTTCATAGTTTGCAATGGGACAGTCATTTCGCATTTCTCTGTATTCAATATTCTTTTTGCTCGTTATTAAAATTCTCTGTGATCCAGCAACTGCGGTCGGGAAGTATGTTATCATACGTGACTTTGACGCCACATTCTTACAATGATACAGGGTGATGTAAGTTGGAAATTACTATTGCAATTTATTTGAATTGAATGGCATCCAGCATAAGAGTACAGTTTATTTTTTTACAGACTTCACAAAGGAGGAGGTTCTTAATTAGGGTGTATTTCTTTTTTTGCAGTAAATTCAAATTCTTTCAAAGTTATAAAAAAAACGTTTTTTTATTTATTCAGTGTATTGTCTCTTTGTCCGTGAAATTTCTGAGCAAATTTGATAATAGGTATCAATAGTTTTCAGAATAAAATAGGATTTAATTTAAAAACAAGTTATTTTGTTTTGTTACGGCCTAGCTAAATAGGTAGTAGGCTTAGTATGTGCTTAGGAAATGGCAGTTGTTGAAATTATTAACAGAATTTAAATTATAAGGAAGAATGAGTGCCTGATTGTTATTTAATTTATGCAAAAGATTAATAAGACTTAACTCGCATGATGTAAATTCTAGTGTAACACACAGTATGTAGACACAGAAAGTGTGTCAAATGTATTTTAGGTATGTTGCTTAAATTTACATAGTGTGAATTGTTCACATAATATAAAATTGTGTAAAAAAAAAAGTAGCACAGTGTTACAATTTACGAAAGTCTTTTTATGATTTATTTAATTGGAACCTCCTATATAATTGTATCTTTTAATATTCTGAAGTGAATATTTGGAATTTCACTTTCTGTCAACGCTAAAGTCAACGTTTATAAGTTTTGGAATTGTTTGAATACTTTAGGTAGGTAGAAAGTGGAATCGTAAATCAGGTTTTATAATTAAAAAATATTCGGTTCAATGATTTTCATTAATTAATGTCGTAGTGTGAACATGATTAATAGACGCCTTGTGTGGCGGAGCTGTCACCAGTTTGATTAACAGTTCCGGGTTCGATTCCCGGCCAGACAGCTGACGATGAACTGATTTTTTTATATCATGGGAGTAGCAGACGAGCATGTCCTGATGGTAAGTCGCCACTGCCGCCAATGGACATTTGTAATCTACTCCAGATGAGAACAGTCTTAACTACTTGAGGTTGGCTACAAATGCGTTGCTATCTCGTTAAAGAAGTAAAACGGCAAAAATATTTAAATATATAAGTGTTACCTGGCTGTCTCGCGATTGCACACGCATGGGCGAGGAGCGCGCGCTGATGTTATTTTCAAAAATTAAAGTAGCCTATGTTATGCCTTAGACCTTTAGCTATCTTTCAGTGAAAGTCCCGTCAAAATTAGTCCTGTCGTTTAGAAGATTACTTTAGCCAAACAGACAGAAAGACAAAAAAGTTTTTATTTGCATTTTTGTTATAAGTATCATGTATACTTTCATATGCACTGAGTAAAATATGTTATTTTGGAATCACAAACAGACACATGAATTTTATTTATTTGTATAAATGGTTGTAAATCCAAGAGGAGATCCGTGCCCAGCAGTGGGACAGTAATAATTTTACGACAACACGAACAACGACATGCACAATCATAATCTCTCTCATATAATATACCTCGTATAGCAGATAGGTACCTAAGTATATTCATGTTAATCTCAGTATTTAGAAATGGCTGCCGTTTCCGCAGCCAACATAACGTAAACGTATTGGTGTACTCCAAACTGTAATTTATTAGTTTCTCGAAGTTAGTGATTAATCTGGCGTATTGGTAAAGTTCAGCGCAGTTTAGGTTTACTATACACAAGATTGTTGATGAAGTTTAAACATGGTAGGACTCTAAGTAGTTCGACTACAGCGGTACCACCGCCACACCTATTTCTATCTTATAACAGCAGCATTAAGCATTGCTGTGTTCTGGTTTGAAGGATGTGGTAAGGGAGACATACTTTTCCGAGGCGTTCTAGCTCAGTCCTCAGGGGTAGCAACGCATCTGTGGTCAACCTCAGGTAGGACCTTGATTTTATCTTGGGTTGATTACAGAAGCCCATGGGGTGTGTAGCCACTGACCATCAGATGGACTGCTCGTTTGCTATTTCGATAATATAAAAAAGTAAAATTCTTTAAAATTCGGATATTTAAGTAGGTACATGAAATAGGTGATTTTTTTCTTAGAGTTAAGCTGTTAAACTTTTCACAAATTTCACCCTTATCTTTTACGAACATGGCACCCATCATCCTTTTATAGATCCACTGCTGAACTTAAGGCTTTAGAGGTTTATATCAATAGCCACCGCACCTGGTATGCGCGTCACCACTAACAGGAGATGCAGACTGCATCATGCAGTGGGTTAATATTCCGCAGGAAGAAGCTGCTGCCCCTTATTGACTTACCTGACAAAAGCTTTAAATTCTATCTAAATATCTATGTATAAAACAATAGGTACTTGAGTAAAGCATATTATAATGTAAATAACTATTTGTGTTTATGGTGTGACGTAACTCCATTTCCACTATATAACTATAATTTAATTATAAATACCATTTGTACAATAATGTGTTAACATTATTTATAACCGTTTTTAGGGTTTTTAGGGTTTTTAGGGTTCCATTTTTACCCAAAGGGTAAAAATGGAACCCTATTACTAAGCCTCCGTTGTCTGTCCGTCTGTCCGTCTGTCCGTCTGTCCGTCTGTCCGTCTGTCCGTCCGTCTGTCACAGGGCTCTATCTCAT
>DWPV01002517.1:0-17064 GCA_018251915.1 Urbanus proteus proteus
CAGTCGTTAAACCTTGTCGGAGGCCTCATAGGCGGTTCGAAAACATTTAACACTATTTATATTTGATATATTTTAGTTGACTACTAACCCGTATCCCCTCCACCAACACGCATTGGAGCAGCATGGTGGAATACGCTCCATGCCTTTTACAGTTGTAGGACTTCATGCCCAGTAGTGGGACATAAAAAAGGGTTGCGGCAAAAACATCAATGTTTTAAAAATATCGTAAATGTAAATTTGTAACTTAAGTTAAAGGACTCCAGATAAGGTGCAAAAATAGCAAAACAAAGCCTCTAAAATAACAAAATACAAAATCATTTAACTAATACAGAATATCAAACTACTGAACGACCTAAACCAACAGATAAAAAAAGTTTTCACATTTTCCTCTCTAAGCCCACTCAGATATGGCTGAACGTAAACCATAACATTAACTACTTGTGAAATATCAAGTTTTATTACACCACAAAGTTTTGGAATGAACTGATCATATTTCATTGACCGGTTTTGTTTGCGGACTAAAATAAAAAATGGGAACGCAACTGCTCATTTTGAAACATTTTCTTTAATTTTTTTTATTCTTTATATTTTTTTAACCTCCTGAGTGGTGGAGCGATCACCATACCGGTTTGACACGCAGTGTGTTCTAGGTTTGATTCCTGGCCAGACAGATCAGAATGATAAATTTAGAGGTCTGGGTGTTTTTGTATTCGTGAATGTGTCCATGGCACCCATGACAGAGGAGAAAGTCCTACTGTAGGGCTGTGTAGAAAACATTTTTAATCTCAATCATTAAGCAGTTTTGCGTTACAGTGGACATGTATTGTATGGATGACTTAACCATAAGACGTCCAACATAAACGTCTCTAGGGGCAATGTATATGTATGATGGCTTCAGCTAGAACCCGTTCTATGTATATGGGATGGTTACAGATATCTATATAGGCGGTAGTGACCATCATGAGTTGACTGTCAGCTATTCAACGAGGTAATTTTTTTATACAATTTTAGTTTTCTTAAAAGTCTCAGTTTTATATAATTCATTTTAGTTATTAAATTTATTGTGACTGCTTTGCTCATGCTCATTTTGCTTCTGAAATCGTTAAAGAAACATTTACACATTACTACATATATTTAACAATAGTAAATAGTTTAGCTAAATCCGGAAGCTAAAACTTTCTCCGAAATTAACCTAATGGATTATAAGTTAGTGGATTTCGGCCACAACTTTTAATGTTTTGTTCAGAAACACACCAATTGTGGCCAGTTGGGTCGGAATAACTAAACGTAATTCGATTTGCGATGAAACGACGTGTGTTTCTCCGAAATGCTTTAGACCTTCGTTAGGCAAATTATTTTAAATGACTTCCTATTTGGACTTGAAGTTAATTTCGAACGTCATATTTGACTTTTTAGCGGCAGTTGCTAGATTTGATTTGTGTTGAATGTTGTGACTGTTTTCATCAAAGCTATGCCAATAAAGTGTGACACGAAAGTTCTATAGTTAAACCGATCAAGGATCTATAGCTTCTAGCCCTCTAGATAAAAAGGACAAAACCTTTATTTTTTTAAACGCATTCCACTAGAGCTAAGCTGATCTAGGCGATAGGTAATTGCTTATTAATAACTAAACTACGTTGCAATTTTTCTGTGGAAACGCATTCTTATAATTCTTTAAAAATCCAACAGATAGATATCTGTAGGATTTTAAAGGCATTGGGAATACATTTAAAATAATTATTATAATAAATATTCTTGCTTAGTGCCTATTGTATAAAATTTATCAGTTCTGTTACATATATTTTGCTACATATATGTGACAATACACGTATGTATGTATCTTCACGATTATTTATTTAACAAATTTAGTTAACACGATCATAAACATGTTTGAACGGTAGATAAATATACATATTATACAAAAACAAAACTCATAATCAATACACGATTCGTTTCACAACATACAAAAACATTTAAAATCCGTAACTTCCCCAACAACTCTGATCCTTTCCAAATTTATTTCATTATGTACATTTTCCGCATTTTTACACATTCAAAACCATGAAAGAAGGAGACAGCTGGAATTGGCACGTGAGCGAATCGAGGCGACTACTAGTACGAATAGCTGTGCCTATTTAACGTCAGTGCTTGCCAGTCCTTGACATATATAAATTTGGTTTTGCGGATAGTAACATTTTTGTAAAACTTCGTGAACATGCCTCGTTAATTCTGCACCTGATAGTAAAAAAGACCTATCTAATGCTTTTTTCAAATTTGAGTTGTATACATTGCCGAAATCAGGAAAAAAGGCGCATCTGCGTGTATTTTTAATATTTTGCTAACTACCAATAAAATACAGGTTTCATAGTGGTAAGAATACGATTAGGTACTGATTTATTTATTTTTTTGGCTACAGCGGTTCCCATACTAATCGGCTCCTATGCCACCTCCTCTTCTTTCTCTCTTTTCCGTGGTCAAAACCCTTGCAACGCCATTTTAACTGTTCCCGGAAATAACTCCCTACGTTTAACTCCTACGTAACTTTACATTGATAAGGGTTTGATAGCTGGCAACGATTGCGTTAAAATATTATGGGAAAGTATTTTAATGTCTCTGTTTATATTTAAATGCAAATTATTATATGAGTATGAAGTACTTTTTGATTTTGATAATAAAATTATAATCTATTTTTCAAAATCAAAGTTTTGATTAAAATTTATTATGTATATAGTTACTTATTTTATATAGGGTATAAAGCAAAAAAAAAAACATGCAGCATGCTTCTTGTAGTTAGGCTGTTACGGCCGCCTATGTCACCTGCATTTGCCCCAAACATAGGAGTCCTATTTGAAGTTATTCACAAGTGGTGGCTGAACCTGAAAACAAGTTAAAATAACCGACTTTAGCATTTAAATTTGAACTAGGACATCACAGTTTTTTCTCATGATATACGAGTAGGTCAGAAGAAAAGAAAGTTACGATGGTGGTGTCGCAATTCTAAAACTTTTGCTACATTTCAATCAATATTATCTCAAGCAATTAATTTCACAAACAAATATAATAGAGAATCATCGGAAGCGCTATTCTATTAAAAACACGCTATGAAAAAATCTTTTCTTTCTTTCTTTCTTTTACATTAAATGCAGTATGTACTGGATTCCCATACCTACTAGTTCATTACTTCATTATTTTGATAGCAGATTTGTACGCGTTAACCATCATTGACAGTATAGGTTATGATAACAACGGTAAAGTTCGCTTTGTTAGCCAAAACACGCGTTTTGCAAATATACCATAGAGATATTATACATAGAAAAGGAGAGCCAGCCTAAAATGCATCCATCGAAAAAAGAGAAAACAAATGAGGCTATATAATGTTGTAATAAAGTGTTTTTTTTTAACATTGGTAAAGTAACAGTAGTAAAGAGCATGTAGTCAATCTGATGGTAAGTGGCCACTGTCGCCTATGGACTTTTCTAATCAACTCCAGGTAAGAACAGAGTTTTACCTAAGGTTGGCCGCAAATGCGTTGCTACCCTGAAGACAAAGTTGGAATGCCTCGGTTAAGTATGATTAGATTAAGATAAGTATAGGTATCATCTTCCCTCTATTATTATTATTTTTTGGACATTCGCACTATCAGGCCTGCTTATGGCTTTCCTACTCTAAGTATAATATATCTATGAAATATACTGACGAGATCCGCACAAATTGGCATCAAACCACAACAATGATTTGTAATATCCATTAGAATCTGTTTTTGAATGTGGCTGTATTTACTGAACTGTAAATAACGAATTGATGTGATTAAGTTTTGCGGTATGTTTGGTGAAACTGTATTAGGAATAATAATTAATGTACACCTGATCTCTTTTTGATTTTCTAGCGTTAGGAAGGCTATTTCTATAGCTGCGGAAATGCGGCCATCCAGCCATCCAGCGGCCCAGGGAAATATGGCTGCGTGTGTGGTCGAATACCGTCGTGGACATGACGATACGGCGAGAGTAGTGAACGGCTGAGCTGAGCCCGATGGGGCAATACGCTCTGAGGATTCCGGCTGACGTTCCTTGCTGAGACCGCGGAGTCCTCTTCGCAGCGCCTAACGCGGCCACCGGGGAGGAGTACGGTAAAAAATCCACATAACTCGGCATCTATCCCGAGGCATCGTATGGTACACGATAAAGGTAAAGGTTCTCCTTCGTCAGAAAAAAAAAGAATGGGAAGGTATGAAAAATACTTTACCGCGCTGCTTCATTACGTGTCATTAAAGGAAAGTAGCGATAAGTTCAGTTAGTCGTAGGAAGTCGTCATTATAAGTCGGAAATACATAAGCACTCCTCCATAAGGCCTCCAACAAGATAAAAAAAGATATTTTCTCTCTCATTTAACACATCCTTCAACTTACCATAATTGGACAAAACTTTTAATACTTTCTTTGTAGAGCACAAAAAACTTTCTTACAAGTATAATATTAATAAACTAAGTTAAAAGATTCTCAAATTACATAATATAATAAGTAAAGCTCAAACAAACTTGAATCGAATGAGAGATAACCAAACGTGAATGTTCTGGAAATAAATATACTTAATTAGACAAAGTGAGTGTAGGAGTTGTCTGGAAACTCCTTAGAGATGAAAGTTAGAGACAAGAGTTTGCAAAACGAACTAAACTAAACGATACGTTTGTGACTGAGAGTTAAATGTATTAGTGTTGAACAACATAAGACATAATACAATGCATTTTGTTAGCGGAGCAGAAACACGATTGTGTTCAGTTTATCCTAGCGTATGAGATAACGTATACTATTCTCCTTGTATTTTGAGATATTGTAGAAAAGCAAAATAGTAAATAGCGTCGTTAATCTATTACTATCCCATAATGGGGTATGGTTCTCTTTCCAAATGGGTCCACAACACTTTTCACTGTGGGAATTGTTGGACTTCATACCTACACCTTGAGATTTTTTCTTTCACCGTTATGTCAAGTCATTAATAATTTCTTATACGCATATAACTTTGAAGTTGTGATATTTCTGAACAATAAGCTAGGATTCGAACCAGAACTTAAAAATTATTTGGAAAGTTTTCAAATAGTTGTCATCACTAGCTCATGTAGCTGATACTCGATTGAAGACAATAATTTCAAAATTTGATGATTTTTTGATTCAACTGCATTTTCTTTCTGACTTACCAGAGCCACTGAGCGATGAACATTACTTTTGTAATGAAATCCGGTTCATCCTAAAAATTGGCCGGTGACGTAAATTTTCCTATGGACTTTATTAAATTTTGCGAAACTTGTGACAAAAGTTCATTTTGATCGGTTGCCGGCGCCCACAAATTCCGCCCAATTTCTAATTTCGCCTGTCATTCGCGTTAATGTTGTCATTACGGCGACCCATGAAGCCATGTCCATGATGTTATTAGGAAAGTTTCGTTTCAAACAAATTGTTCGGGCTTTTTAGAGATTGGACTTTTATAATGATTGAAAAGCGTAAACAAAATTTCCTCGCGTTTAATATGGTTTTCCGATTTCGTACTACCGGAGCTATGTCAATAGGTATATTGACAAACTTTTTCAAAATAGTTTAATTGGATTTGACATATATAATATCATTGTTGCAGCACATTTGTAGTGACTCTTTGGTTTACAGTTGAACTAATAAATATATAGTTTAGTAATTATATTCATTTTTAATTATATAATCTTCGCATTAAATGATCATCGGCCCTTACGTTCATTATTACTACATATTAAAACAAATCAGAAATAACTTAGGTAAGAATTTTAAGACATGGGTTTATCGGCTGTACATTCTACCATTCGTAACTTTAATATAAAGTGCAAAAATAAAACCTTACATAAATATACTTCCTCTAGAAATAGGGGAAATGGACAAACATTTCTTCTGCCATTTTCGTGGCACTTCATCAAGTATCTAGTGTAGGCGGTCCGTCTGACACTTGAAGAAAGAGATAGCAGGAAGTGGCATAGGAGCCGATTAGTATGGGAACCGGTGTAGCCAAACAAACACATAGAAATCAGTATCTTATCATATTGTTACCACTAAGACACCTGTATTTTTATTGATTGTTAGTTGTCTATACAAATAAATAAAATTGAAGTGTCTGTTTGTGATTTCAAAACAACATTTTTTTACTTAATGCATATGAAAGTATACACGATACATATAACGAAAATACAATTAAAACACTTTATTTTGGTGTCTGTCTGTCTGTTTGACTGAGCTAATTTTTAAACGACTGGACCACTTTTGACGGGATTTCACTGAATGACGGGCAAGCATTGACGTTAAGTATCCTAATCTAATCATATTGATAGTAGCCTCAATTGGCCCACGTGTCACTTCCTATCATCTCTTTCTTTCATTGTCTGACGTCATTCAGTTGTGAAGAAATAATAGACCGATGTTTTCCTACTCACTTGCTCACTCACTCAATGTTTGGTTCATTATTTCAAGTATTGACAGAGCGAAATTATGTTGGATGAATTGATCAAGAAATATCTGTTAGGAGTCTATCGTAAGAGGAAGATAGACTTGTTGTGTAAGATTCTAACTTAGACAGGTATTTGCGTTTGGAATTTTATATAGGTTTAATTTATTTTGCGTATTAAAAATAATTGTTATTTGACTTACTGGCGAAAGAAAAAAAAATCAAGTCGGAATGTTCCTTTAAAATGTGGTATGAAAGTGGGTATTTGTTAATGCATTTTAATGGTCTGCTAGGCATAAGGCCTTCATATTTGAACAGAAACAATTCTCCTGCTATGTAGAAGTCATAGTCACTAGCTCTCTATAGCATGTCAGAGTTAAGTAAAGTCTAGTTGGTATCATGTACTTTCAGTTATTTCGTGACCAGTCAAATATAGTATAGTAATTACCGATGCGTTATGCATAATATTTCTCGAACCATTTCATTTTGTCTTTCCATTTGTCTACTTACAAGTATTTCAAGTACATGATCACAACAAGTTTATAAATTAAATTCTATTTTATCGACCAGGTTATATTTTTATTCACATATAAATTGAGAATAAATAACAGTCACATCAAATTTCAATATGACATACAATTAATTGTAATAATTTACTTAACAAAATTTAGATATACATTTCCATTGAATGAACTCAATTATTTTTTAATCAAAACAACTCACTTTATTGATACACTGGTAAAACCTCGTCTCAGCTTAGTAGGTTAAAGAAATAACTAATTACGTCATGTGACGTGTAAAGCCTGAACGTTCGACAGCCTTCGGAACTAACGAGAAAACTTTTCTTATAAAATCTCCGTATTGAATATTAACATGTACTTTATTGGCCATAAAAAGCCGCCGACGCGTTACGGCCATAATAATCGGCTTCGCTCTGAGGGTCTTCCCTCGTTTGTCAGTTTTCCTGTCAAACGGTTACAAATTTTATATTAATAACACAATCTTACATGCCTTTAGCGCAATGAAGCGCGCATAGCCCTGCGGATTGCGTGAATTTTAACCGATATTCAAAGTTAAGCAACGTCGGATGCGGTCGGTAGACGGATGGGTGACCGCTAGTGGCAAAAATTTCATGCGCGTTTCCGTGATTGGGAGGGCATGTTAAGCTCTCGGTCCCGGTTGCTATATTTGTATAGCAGTCGTTAAACCTTGTCGGAGACCTTATGAGCGGTTTGAAAACATTCGACACGGGTTGACCACTAACCCCTCCATCAACACGCATCGGAGTTGTGGGAGAAGACGCGTGGCCAGCAGTGGGACATAAAAAGGGTTGTGGCAAAAAACATGCCTTTACTGTGTATCAAACCGTGAAAATTATGTCAGTATCTTTCAAGTGTGTTTCAACTAATTCATATCTAAAAAATTCAATAAAAAGTCTACTTTAGGAGACAGGAAGTTCTGACTAGAATGAGGAATTGGTTGAAAATAAAATACTATCCTTTTATTAACGCAATAAAAGGCAAGTTCGTTTAGTAAGCAAATAATTAGTAGGGTATCAGTTACAACTGTAATAAAACTTCGAATAGGTATTAAACTGAACGGCTTTGAATAAGTCAGTTTTCTTATAAGATCTTTGAAATCTGAACACAAACAAGCTGTATGATATACAAGTCTGGTACTATGTACTATGTCCGCCTCCAAAGCCGGCGATGCATTGACGTCTCCTCTGGTGTTGCAAATATTCATAGGCGACGGTGACCACTTTCCATCGGTAGCCCGTTTGCCTTATTGCTAGGTTAGACTACAAAAAATGCATTGATACAAATTTGAGATCATAAGGAATGTATTCCCTACGATAATCCTACAGAGAAATGTATTGACTCCCCAAGTCCCGAAATGAAGTTACACCCTTTACATCAAACTGCCTTCCGATTAGTTCTTGAACTCAGTTAATTTGGTCCTAGTGAGTCGTAAAGTTCTTCAATGAATATTAATTGAGACAAATTTAATTTAGTTCTAATTGCTACATAAACCTTTCAAGGAACGTTCTCTCTACTTCCAGTGGGAAGTGAAGTGAACAAAATAAGTGATAAGAAACTTTGACAGTGGTAAAAGTCTATGTAGTTCGACTCCGGCGACACCACCGCCACACCGATTTCTGCCTTATATCAGCAGTATAGCGCTGCTGTGTTCTGGTTAAATACAACAACAGTCATATTTAATTTTAAATTTAGTTTTGAAACGGACTCAATCAGTATAATAATTATGTTATATTGACTGGGTCCAGTGTTACTCATAAAATCAAAGCGCAAAAGTTGGTATTCATCAATATAATGTTCAGGAGGCTATCTATCTTTCTTTTGGTCTGAGATCCTGATAAACACAATACATCACTGTCCAAATGTCTGTCGTACCGGACCCTCATTATTAAATATAAATTCAGACTTCCGTCGGAAAACCCAAATCATTGTAACAAAAGCAAATATTGTTAATACCAGCAAACGCTTGACCACGAAATGGGATCTGGGGCTAAGCCTATAACACACATTCTAGACCAGTGGTTCTAAAAGATGCGCTATACCCTTAGACTTAGGTCTAAATACGTCTATTTCATTCCCCTTATTACCAACAAAAAATAGTATTACCCAAATATTATTGTCCATGATGCTTTCTTAGTTTTTTTATAAAGATTTTTAGCCGACTTCAAAAAAGAGGAGGTTCTCAATTCGACTGTATTTTTTAATAAACATTTAGAAATTTGGACACTATTAATAATTATTGATAATATTAAATAATATTACCAATATAATCCCACCAACTCTTTGCCCGTCCAATAATACCAATGCTACTACGAATGACTTGCTTATTCTTATCCGAATATTCCACACACCGGCACACAACACCGCACAAATGTCAAACATAATAAATTAATGTGCTTCGGTCACAAAGGTTGAGATCCGCTGCCCATACCCACATCAACCTACGAGACCTAACAAACACGGCCAGTCCCTTTCAAAGATTCTACTTAGCATCACGCATTCAAATTGGCTTTCATTAATCGAGATACGATCCAAATTTGGAGCATTCATTGAACGAACATGCGTAAATCGGGATTAAAATATATAGCTCCACAAATTGAAGTTCGATTCTGGCAGTTAGCGTAATCTATCTTTGTAATTGGTTTGCTAGTCTGTGACGTTAGATATGTTTGCGATGTCGTGTTTATGCGACGGTTTGTACACTCACACTAGGATCCATTGTTGCTACGCACACAGATACAGGAAGGATTTAATGAATAGACTTGAAATTGTATCCATAATTTTATATTGATCATAAATCTCTGGCTGGCATCGAACCTGGGACCCATCTATGTGTTAAACCGATATGATGACAGTTCTGGTACGCAGGTAATTATATCTATATTTACGTTTTTATGTATGTAATTATTTACATAGGTGTTGTGGTATTTACATAGGTATCCTAAGTGTAAATATCATATAGAATGTACTCAATCCAACCTTAAAACTGTAGAAGTTAAATTAATACTTTAATAAACTGAAAACTTGATACGGAACACTGACTTTTTGCACTTACATGTGTCATTTTAAAGCACAGCTTGGTCTCGTACAAACTTAATAAAGAGCTTCCAGATTAAGCTAAGAATGTTACATGTTCGCGGAAAAACGCTGTAGTCTAGACTAGATTAAACAGTCTAGATCTAGGACCAAAATCCGCAGTCATTTCTTCATTATTAATCCGTTACGTAAACTGCAATAAAGGTCTAATCTTGCTTCATATTCTGGCTCTATTCGCTTTTATGAAGCGAGGTTCTTTACTAGGAAGTAGGTCGTTGATAATCTGATCTGACCACTAGTTTTTCATGATAGAGCCCTAGTTTACGTTTCTATGGTGTAAATGTAACAAGTCTATAAAGAAACAAATTCACATATTTAAAGAAACTGTAATGTGAGGTGTTAAATACCCCTAGATAGTAGTGTTGCCTATCACTTGATTTACCATGGTTCAACTATCTATACAAATAAATAAAATATAAGTGTCTGTTTGTGATTTTTAAAAAAATTGTCTGTCAGTCTGTTTGGCTGAACTAATCTTCTAAACGGCTGGACCGATTTTGACGGAGCTTTCACTGGCAGATAGCTGAAGATTTAAGGCGTCACATAGGCTACTTTAATTTTGGAAAAAACAATAGCGCGTGCGCCACCCGCATGCGGGCCCCCTAGAGGGAGAGCGGGGTGTTACCTATGTAATTCTTTTTACTTTATTAACGCGAATGAAACCGCGGGGATCAGTTAGTTTACAAATATATTTGTAAAAGTCCATAATTACATATGTACTTACTAAACATTTTGAAAACATTGCCACAGCAATGCTTCGCCCAAACCGATGTCTAATGTAAGGTGGTATCTTACCAACGAGTGCACTGACTGCTTATTCATTTAATCAATCTTTAAAGACGTTTCGCCGTGACCACGATCCATGCAACTGGGTCGAAATATCGACAACTAAGAAATTAGTTCCGCGTATCGTGAGTACCCGTTACATATTATAATGAATCTTTAAAGAATTATATAAATACAACTAAATAAAAGTAAATATTAATGTAAACAAAATCAAAACTAAAGATAGTACATATTATAGACATAGCTCGCAATCTAGCTATTCAACAAGCCATTTCCTTGCATTCAGCACCCAGCGAGCTGTGAACAATGTTTGCTTTCTTGCAACTTGTTTGATAGTTCAATGATGCATAACTAATGTTCAGTAGAGGTTTAATATCTTTATCTTTTGTATCTTATATTTTTCTAGAATCATAAGATAAGTTTAGATTTATTGTATCGTTGATGAAACAAAAAAATATCAATTTATGTGCATATTAGAAATTAAATAAAACTTGCTTTAAGAGTAAAGGAAAAAATCGTGAGGAAACCTGCACGTCTGAGAGTTGTTATAAAGTTCTCCGAGCTTTGTGAAGTCTCACTATCATTCTGAGAGGAAACCTAAGCCCAGCCACGAGGTACCAATGGATTCATAACGATAACGACAGGCCTAATTTAGAATCCAACTCTGAAATGGCTGTAAAACCTTTTCCATAAATAGTTCAACCTTTGAAGGTTCTTCAATATTACATAATCGCGTGGCGGAATGATGGTAGAACTCTATTTAGTTCGACTTCGCCACACCTCTTCTGCCTTATAACAGCAGTGTTAAGCACTACTGTGTTCTGGTTTGAAGGGTGTGGGAAGGGAGACATACTTATCCGAGGCGTTCCAACTCAGTCCTCAGGGGTAGCAACACATATGTGCTCAACCTCAGGTAGGACCTTGATCTTATCTGGAGTTGATTTGTCCATGGGCAACAATGTACACTTATGATCAGGACTGCATGCTCGTTTCCTACCTCAATCATATAAAAAAACATAACAAACAATCATATCAAAGACATTTATGGTTTAAGTATGGCATTGTTTACACGCCACAAACACAATTCACGGATTTGGGTACATTACGTTAGCATATCAAAACCTGCGGAGCGGAAATGAAATGTCTAAGCCGGCGATGAAAACGCACTGCATGCGGAAGCCTCAGCTCTAGCGTCTGCAGCTTGCAGATTACGCTTGAATCTGCCTTATGTTGGAGCTGCTTAGTAAATTTAAATTTGTGGTACGTTACAACTACGGTATATTACTACACTTGACAGACGGTTTGCTAATTAATGAATTTTGCTGATATGTTTTTAGAATATTTAATCAATGCTTAATAAAATACTGAAACGCTCTTTAAGATCAGTCAAACATAACATACCTTTTACTCTATTCCTAAGAATTATGTATCAGTCTGCCATATCTATCAAATCAGAATATCGTAAAGCTCGACACTGTATCTTTAAGGCAAAAAAGTGGTGGCGTAAGTGCCACTGAAATCAAATCAAAAGGATTTAACTTAAAAAACCTTAAAACGTTTTGTACACGCATAGCCCTACATAAAGATTTTCTCATGTCCCAAACACCTAGTCCCAGAACAGACATCTAAATTCATCATTTAGATCTCTGTCTGGCCGGGAATCGAACCCGGGACCCATTGTGCGTCAGACCGATATGTCTCTGTCGGTCGATCATCGTTAACTACTTTAAAACAATTCACGTGTCTTTATATATTCGCCGTAAAAACTATTAATACAAATCAAGTTCAAAATCAAATAAATCCTATCATTAAATACATTTTCGTCAGTGTTCATTAGCTTTTTCACAAACAAAAATATTTATGAAACGTTATTTAGGTACGCGCTTTCACGCTACTATAAATCCAACTAAGTCAAAGGTGTCGTTATAAATCATCATTAAATGAATGCTACTTATGCAATTAAAGATTATTTGGGTTGTTCACGCGATGGTGGTAAAGGAAGCATTTAATCAAAGCCACGGGAAACATGGGCGTCATTTCCGAATCTAACTGCATGATAAGGAGAAATTTGTTGCCTACTATATGCATACGAGAAATGCTACATAGTTTATGATTTTTTGTTATAAAAAGGAAGTAGCAAGCATGCAGCCTAATAAGTGACCATTGCCGTCTATTGAGGTCTGTGAACAACCTAAGATAAGATTAGAGGTCTGACGTCAACTAGTTACATTTTTTACAAAACTAATGCTATTGTAGTTATTTTAATGTTGATGTTTTTGAACGCCAATATGACGTTTATTAGTGCGTAGGTCAAAACAATAAATAATAGTTAAATGAATGTTGCTAGTTATGCAATTAATTTTATTAAGGTTCTACACGCAATATAAACGCGTGAAAATGTATTCATTTAAGCATATGGGAGCCGAATTATTTGTTTCAACACCGACAGTTCTTCTGCCACATCTATAATTGTAATTGTCATGTAAAGCCTATTGTTTTCTGCTTTTAGACATAGGTAATAAGAGGTATTCCACCACTAAGTTAAAGCAGGTTTAACCAAGAGATACGAAACATTCGTTTACTAAAGACAAAACTACCTTTCTTATAACTTCACCAGTAAAATAATAGTAACATTGCATAGTCATAGGTAGATAGGTACATATTGCAGTTTTACCCACATTTGTAGCCTCAAACGATCATGTAGTCAATGATCATTAAGGACTAAGTTGGAACGCTTTGTAAGAAAGCATTATCTTTTCATCGCCAAAAAGGTGAAATCTCAAAAATTGCCGCACTTACCCCAGCGCAATATACTTCAAGTATGAAATGGTGCTAACGGAAGCATTTAATCAAAGCAAGGTGACAACATGCGCGTTATTTCCGAAACAAACTTGAAGCAAGCCAAGAAATTTAGTATAGCACATTATAATGCAAGTTTAAGCACGTTTTAGCACACTTGAAAATAGTCCGAAAGTTAATGTAAGAAAAATTGACACCATTGAAAAAAATGTGCTTAGCGTCTATAAGCATTTAGGCTTTCAGCATTCATATCACCAGTTAAAGATTTCTTGCATTGTGAATAGCAATGACAAATACAAAGACGAGAATACAAACACCCAGACCCAGAGCACTTAGATGGCTGAGTCGAATCCGGGACTTTCTTTCCGGGATCTACTCTGTACGTAGAAGTGATTTTTTCAGTAACGTGAATTATATTTTATTAAATAGCATTACCTCAGAAATTATATTTAGCCAACCAAGTCAGTTAAACTGTGCATCAACAGATACATATTTCTATAGAGACTTTAAAACATGCTCAAAATTCGCTATCTCAAAGGCAATTATGATGACCCTTAATATTAAAGAGAATATTAATCGATATAGCAGGCAGCACCTCTTCATTACATCAGTCAGGAATACTCAAGCATTAAAGCTTTAAAATAGGGCTATAGGTACATAATATACTACAATCAGATTTTATATGAAACTGAATAAGTTTACCAAATGGATTTTTTTTATGTGATCGAAGTAGCAAACGAGTATGCAGTCTACCTGATGTTAAGTGACCACTGTCACCCATCAGTAAATAACCCCAGATAAGTACTAGTTATTTTATATTCACTTTGTTTCTACTTCTTTATGGTAATAGTAATATTCTAGTTCTGGTAGATATTGCATCATCGAACCTTAATTTGATGCAGTACTACGACTCAAATCTTCCCAACGAATCTAAGTCATTTCGCTTGCTATCTTGCTATCGGGCCATACACGAGAAAAGACGATTTCTACATTCTTAGCCACACAGGATTTTCTCCTATGTCGTGGATGTCATGGACACACAACGAATACACAAACATTCTTTTCTGGGTCTGGGCCCAGAAAAGAAATCTAAATTCATCATTCAGATATCTGTTTGGCCGGGAACTGAATCCGGGACCCACTGCACCAGACCGGTATGGCGACCGCATCACCACGGGGTAGTCAAAAGAATAAATTCATATCCCTGCTCAATACACTAGTAGATAATGAAAAAACACAACCCTATGTACCGTATCTTATACTTTACGAGGATTAAACATCGTCACATCTATAGAGCATCGCTTCATCTCACAAACGAGGTGCGAATCTACCCTAATATGAAGGGACAGGGCTTTATATGAGCTGATAGGTACTTACGCCCTAGATTGCTTATGCGTTGTCAGTTTGCTTATTACGCCCTACGGCCTAAGACGGTCTTTGGGCAGATTATGTATGTACTTCCGGCATGAACATCGTGGCCTTAATAATTGTTTAGAAATATAGGTATGGTGTTTTTTCCTCAATTCTTTCTTTTCTTTATATTTTGTAAAAAATATAAATCAGTAAAAATCCATACAAATAAATAAAATTAAAGTGTCTGTTTGTGATTTAAATTTTTTTTATTCAATGCATATAAAAGTATACACTATACCTATACTGAAAATGCAATGCATAAAAAAATATCTGTCTGTCTGTCTAGCTGAGCTAATCTTCTAAGCGGCTGGACCGATTTTGAAGGGACTTTCACTGGCAGATAGCAGAAAGTCTAAGGCGTAACATAGGCTACTTTAATTTTCGAAAAAAAAGCATTAACATAAATAACACCCCTCGCGGGAGCGCGGGGTGTTATTTATGTTTAGATAAGTGTTCCTTTTTACTTTTTTAACGCGGGTAAAACCGCGATGATCACATAGTAATATAGTGGGAACTGTTAACTTCAGTTCATTTTTTGTCGGAAGTAATTCCGGTCTCTTTTTAAGGTTAAATAGGTCATTTAATCAATACAGCATCTTCATCTTACGAACGAGGTGCGGAACCGTCTTAATATGAAGGGACAGGGCATTGTATGAGCTGGTAGGTAGTTACACCGTAGATTGAGTAACGTCAGTTGGTTATCACGTCTTATTTTTGGGAACATGTAGGTTGCAGTCCTTATACTACCGCTTTGACATCATATTACCTTGCTTAACAATATGGTAGAATTAGGAAGTTACATAATTTTCCTTTGACTCAGCGATGTCGTTTTGACGTTAAAAAAGTAGTTATTTGTTAGTGGAAAATTGCTTGATAATATGTAATCAATAATTATTTCATTTAATTAAGCTACAGGTTTATACAAAAAAGACATGGAATGGGCACGGGTCTTCTCCCACAACTGAGAGAGGCTTGGAGCGTATTCCACCACACTGCTTCAATGCGTGTCGATGGAGGGACTACGCGTTAGTGGCCAGCCTGTGTCGAATGTTTTCAAACCGCCCGTAAGGCCTCCGATAAGATTTAACGTGCCCTCCTAAGCACGGAAACGCGCATGATTTTTTTGTCACTAGCGGTCACCCATCCATCTACCAACCGCGCCCGATGTTGCTTAACTTTGTAGATCGGTCAAGATCTACGCAATAGCATAGGGCTATGCGCGCTCCTAATATAAATGACTAATTTGGTTTGATATTTTCACACTCTCAACTTACTTCACAATACCCGTTTCAGATATGTTTTAGGAAATTAAATTAATGGTCAATTATAATTGTTTACCTTAACATAAGATTTCGTTTGCTCGATAAATACTTTGGTGATGTGTTTCACTTCGTAGGTATATGCGTTTCACCCAAAATAAAGCTATTACAGTAGCTTTTATATTTTAACAAAATAACTTTGACAATAAGGATTTCGATAAAATCCAGCACCTGCAAAAGAAGAAATATGACCAAAGTGTGGAAGCGGCATAAAAACAATTTAAGCTCTTCATAATTCACTTTTAATCCGATCTGAAATTGTAGAACTAGCTGGAACGGTAAGCTCCGATAAATAAGCAGTATTCGGGCATAATCGAAAAATTCCGGACGCGCCCAACGGCAATTTATCATTGCGTTCTTTGTCAAGTTGAGGCTAGGTGTAAAAAATCCAGGAAAATTTCGCCAGTCACCTCGTTCTCGTTTGTCAAACAATGTTCTGCAATTTTATTTTTGTATCACCGCGTGATACGGTTTAATTTTGGTTTATTAACTGCTGTAATATTGTAATTAATAAAAATATTTTTAACAAAAAAAATAAACCGACTTCTATGTCACTAAAAAGTATGAAATAATTTTAGTCCATTCGAATTCGAATGTTATTTTCATACATACTTCTGAAGTCGGCGCTCGTATTGACATAGTTTACATGATATGCGA
>DWPV01002518.1:0-17063 GCA_018251915.1 Urbanus proteus proteus
AATTACTTTTCTATCCCTCGGCAGTAGTATAATTTTTCGGGATAAAAAGTAGTATATGTTCTTTTCCAGACCCTTGGCAAGATGTGTGCAAAATTTTATAACGATCGGTTTAGTCATTAACGCGTGAAGGCGTTACAAACAAACAACAAAATATACGGACATTCGCATTTATAATAATTAGGATTTTCTACTTAATTATTTATTTGAACCGATACAACATAGTTCTCAGGGAAAGTAACGCATATCTGGCCAAGCTCAGGTCAGGCCTTGATCTTTTCTGGGTTTGATCACAAATGTCCATGATTGGCAGTGGTCTATCATACGTTAATTGCATGTTTTCTTTGCTACTTTTAATTATGGCAAAATGGGTCCCAGGCTTGCGGTTAAATTTCATGTGGGTGTGAAGCTGTCGGTCATTGTTATTATCATTAGATAGCAGGTCATTCAACCATATGTGCGATGTGAAAAATATAAACATGCCTTGGCCACTCACTTGTACCTTCCGCCACAATGAGCATTGCAGTGGTGTGCCGGATCAGTAGACTCCATCCGCTCCATACATTGTTGAAAAGGTGTGTCAAGGTTTTCTCGAGTTGGAGTATAGGAAAACTTTACCGGTGATGCAAATACTTCTTACTTGGACCGAAACGCGATCTCTCCGTTTAAGATATCGTTTATATTCCACTTACGTTTTTTTAGGGGTGTAGCAAAATGAGCACGCAGTCCATCTGATAAGTGGCCATTGTCGACCATGGACATGTGTGATTAACCCCAGATAAGTTCAAGGTTGAGATTAACCACATATGCGTTGCTACGCAACTGTTGCTGAGGACTGAGTTAAAACGCCTCGGATAAGTATGTCTCCCTTAAACTTCAGACACACCAACACTGCTGTTATAAAGCAATAATAGGTGTGGCGGTGGTGCCGCTGGAGTCAAACTTAACTTTTCAAAGCGAGTAGGTACCTACGGTCCAAAACATCGGTTCTAAAACTCTTATTGTTTTAGAGTGTCTTAATGCATAGTTTATATGTGTATCGCAGACTAGTCGTCATCCTCATTGTCAGGTATTTTCCAGGTGTACCTAGCCAGAGTGCAGCGCGAAGCACTCAAGAAGCTGTACCCCTACAGGTCAGACGAGAGGCGGACACTGCTATGTGACAGGTGAGGTCAAATAAAAAAGAATTACACTCTCATATCGGCGCCTTAGCCTCTACGCGAGTTCACAAATATCCAAAAATTAAATTTGAATTCATCGTTCGTAGTTATTTGTATCCGGAGTGATAGTTTACTGTCACTTATAGACAGACGTATGCAATCAATTCTAAATAGGGTAGCTTCCTGAAGTCGGTTATGAAGGCTTTGTTATTCTGAAGGCCTACACTTCGTATTTTAACCAGAATAACGTACTTAACACTTGTAATAAGGCAGAAATATGTGTGGCGACGGTGACACTAATGCAGACGTACGGTTGGATTTACCACATTTAATCGCCTGTATATTAAAATATATACGTATTATACATTTCTGCTACACGTACATATCCTCTTTAAACTGTATAGTAGCCTACTCAATAAATAAGTGGTTAATAACAAGTACAGAGTAACACCGAGATAAGCACGCACAAATCAAACAAAGTCGAACAATCGATTGATACTATACTCGGATAGGAAATAGTAAATATTATGATGCATTTCTGCCTACAATCTATGATAAATATTTAATGAGTGTTGTTTTATTTACATTAGAATTGTATTAAAATTTTCGCTATACTTACACCGATGACCCCCGTGCTCAAGCGGTCACCATACCGCTCTGGTACGCAGTGGGTGCCGGGTTGGATTCCCGGCCAGACAGATATCAGAGGTTCTGGATGTGGTTGGTCCTGGAGTTTCTTGCGCCTCATCTTCTCCATAACAAATATATCTTCCAAGGCGGTGGTAGAGTTTTGACGTTCGATAAGTGTTCAATATGAATCAATTTTGAATAAATGAGATTTGAATTTGGTCCCGTCTGTTTATGCATAGGTACGTCTTTGTGTGTCCATGGCACTCACGACACAGGAAAAATCATATTGTGGCTATGAGTGTGTCTAAGCGTCTAACTTTGTTGATGATTAGGTAACTGAGGTTCACCCAGCTTATTCCTAAAACTAGCTACTAATTTGGGCAAAATGTACGGGTATAAAACGCTCTTTTCATAGCTGAAGCCCGCATGAAAATCCTACAAATCTACAAATACTAATTTACGATTACGAACATACAAATAAAAAGCGCCCTATTAATCATGCATTCATCTATTTCCGTATTTATTTTCTATAGTAACAGTGACAGTTTATCATTTTATGCATTTTTAATGATGTACTTCTACAAAACGGATAAGCCAACTTTAATTGGTTGTAAGTCGACTTTAATTGGTTGTAATTGCTTATCAGCAGCGCATGCGGATCTCGGAGAATGTGAACGACATCGCGAGTTTCCGTTGCGTGTGTAACATCGATTAATTGCCTTTTTAACGATTACGTCCGCGCCAAACGTAATTCCGTGCGTAGTTAGTATTCATTGAATTCATAATGTATTTTTTATATACCTATTTTAAATATTCAGGTCAAAAATGCATAAATAATTTGCTATCTGATTGGAAGTTGGATGTGGTAGTTTACTACTGTGTAAATAATCTAATGTGATAAATCCTCAGAGTAATAAACACATGTAAAAGAAATAGGAAGAAAATATCTTTGTATTAAATCTGTCTATCAGTCTGTTTGTAGTGTCTATATAATCGTAGAAATCATGTTGATCGAAGAAGCGAATAATGAACCGAATGGGACTACCACACGTTTTAAAAGAAGCTTTCTCCACACATAGTCCCACCGTAGGATTTTCTCCCGTGCCGTGGGTGCCATGGACATGCATAGACGAATATACAAACACCAGACCTAGAACAAAAATCTAAATTCATCTATCAAATGTCTGTCTGACCGGTGATCGAACCCGGGACCCTCTGCACGTCAGACTGGTATGGCAACACTCGGCCACGCGGGCCGTCACACTCACAAATAGGTATAGATCAGCCATTCTCAAAGTGCTACGCAAAGCCTTTACGGGGGATCCGTGAGAATACTCCCATTACATTATTTTTCTTTTATTACGCTTCACACTCAACACTCATAGCCCCACAGTAGGATTTTCTCCTGTGTCGTGGGTGCCATGGACAACACGCAAGACAAGGACACTTTTCTTTTATTATATGGACTTACATTGTAACATGATTACCCATTATAAAAAGAATGAACGTAACTTTTTCGTTTATTTTGGGGCTCCGTCATAATTTCGCTTTTCAAAAGAGAGAAATTATGATAATAGTCACATAATATATGAAAGTCCTTTACTTGGGATACAGTATTGCTACCGAAAGCTTATAACAATATAGTTATGTAAAGAATGTTCTTAACTAATAGTGTTGACCTCGATGATTTGCAGTGAACGTATTCGTTCGGTAGTGAACGTGGCCGGTTGCTACGAATGATCAATGAAAAGTAAAATCATTGCACGCTTAAACGGATGTAGTTATCCACATGATTAATTGCGGTATTGTATTTCCTAAGAAATAAGTTGATTTTGATCGAAGGTTATAGAAAAAATTGTATTTCGAACTTTACTTTTACGAAATATTTTTGGAGTATCTACGATACATTAGGATGTGGCTCAAAAATCTTAATAGAATTATCTAATAACCTATTTCCTTTGGGAAGTCGGTTAATTAAGTCCATCCGTCATACGGCATATGTCGGGTATAGACGGACCCACGAGGAGATTTATATCCGTCACGGAGAGGTCTCAAAGGCCTAGTATCCTATAACGGAAGACCTTTTGTTTAACAAAAAAGTCTAAATACCAACGAAATCCTGGATTCGCCACTCTTGAATGCCACTCTTCACTCTACTCCACCCAATGCTACACTCTTGAATGACTCTTGAATGCCACTCTTACGAATTACCACACCCAGGGCCGTACATTACATACTCCTCAAGGGGCCTTGGGCACACAAAGGTAATGGGGCCCCATATGTTTTTGGCTGGACACTATTTTCTTTGATTTCTGATCTGTCTTCTATTATTAAAACTATATAATACATAAAATTAACTCAGTATAATAAATTCATAAACTCCATTTTTGTTCCTGCTCGCTGATGCGAACCACTTTGTCGGTGATTTATCAGGACCTAGTGGGCCTCCTGGGTCACAGGGCCCTAGGCGAGTGCCCATTGTGCCCAGTGGGAAAGAAGGGCCTGACCACATTCTTAACTTGGGAAGTCAGTAAACCTTAAAACTATTCATAGATATTCATGGCACAAATAGGTGGAGCGATGTTGCCTTAGCCAAACCCTAAAGATTTTATGGTAGTTTATACTCAAAAGTCGTATTTAGGTTATAAGATAATTAGATGGGCTATCGACCTAAGCTAATAAACACAATTTATAATCTGATATCAATTCAATGCGAGTAAACAAATAACACATGTAAAGTAATACTGAGCAGATAACAAATATACACCCAACTTGACGCCCCAGGGCCGATATCAATTGTAATATTATACGGAAATTATCCATTAACTTTATAGAATCAATGATTGTTTATAGCTTTTTATTATTATACTAAAATCTATACGATACATAGGTAAATAGTCTACGTAACACGCAACCACACACTATAATTTTGGCACTATGCATAGTCATATATAGGAGGGCATTTTGGGAGGAAAAAATTATATTTGTTAAGAGTCTAGAGTTCACAATTGTTACTTTCTCTATGCATGTGTTGTTAAAAAAATATATATCGTGCAGGGAGCAGGGTGGCGCCATGGAGCCCACGACGAGTCGAAACACCGGCGCCGGACAGGTCAGCCGGTGGGCTTCCTTTAAAATAAAGTGAGTTGATGTCGAGATCATTGGTCGATAACGGATATTTGTTAAGTATGTATGTATTACGAATAAAATTATGCTTACCTACTTCTTATTCCAATATTTAAATCTGTCTTTTGCTTTACTACTTTATTTTGACACTTCATGTGTATTGTTTAAAGATTCTCTTATTGACAAGGAGTTAGATACTGAATGCATTGCTCTCATTATTCATTGAAAATACAGCGAAAAGTTTTTTTGATAGAAAATGCAGTGTGCTGACAATCGTGTGTATGTCTGCCCGTCTGTGTGTTCAAAAATTGTCTATTAACTTGTGCCTACGTCGATTTGTATCCAGGGCGTTGGTGAACGCGCACCAGTCGCTGGTGTTCGTGGCGCACAACACGGTGGGCTACGTGCTGATGCTGGCCGTCATGCTGTACAACGTGATACTTGTGGTAGATTGAAATTTGTAGCTAGCTTTATTGACCTTTGTGCAAAGGAAGGTCTCTCGCCAGGCTAGAAGATCATGCCTGGGGATCGCCCATGCTTCGGCAGACTCTGTTCAGAACATATATTGTATGCAAGATATTGAGAATATTTCGATAGCGTGATTAAGAAATACTAGTGGCGCCATCTCTGGACGAGTTGCGGGATGTCGTCATAGACCAATCCTTATAATTAATATTTTGGACAACTCAAAGGCATATAGATTACGGCTAGTTTTTAAATTAGCATCTATATCGTTAATTACTTATCAAGCCAGTGAGAGCGATGTAGTAGTAGATAACATGCATAGCAAATAACTGCAAATCCCACTGTGTAGGAATTACCCTTTATTTAATGAACTCTATGGATGATATGATAACGATATGATAAAATAGATTAATGGATAAATTAATCTACCATGTATCTAATTCAACGTAATTTATCATTGCACTTGATCTATTTCTTTGGCACATATTTTGCTTATTATGACCGTTCACTTATGATGTTTGTATATTTTATTTTTCCAGGTTATTTCCTATTCGGAACGAAGCTGACTCGGCTTCAAATGCAATGCTTCAGCACCAAGCGTGTGGTGATCTGCACGCCGGAGTGCGACGACACAGGTACTGATTAGATGCACTGTAGTATGCCGTTAAATGTACATTGTTTTCCACTTGACGAATGGGCCTACAAAATTATCTTAATCCACTAGCGATCTTACAAGTGTTGCTTGTGGAAACGAGCACTCATTTTAAAGGTAATAAATAACGTCAGATATTGTATTATAAATCATAATGCCCCCAACCTCAGTCGTCAAGTGGAAGGTTAAAAGTTGTGTCGTTTCTATCATTAAGTGGATGTTAGCTGTCTTGCTTTATTTTTCCCTGTGTCTAAAATGCTAATGTTTGTTTTGTGTTCTGGCTTGGGTGTATATTTGTCTTGTTTAATATGTCAAATAGTGGCTAACTGTACTCATAATAATCTTATATAACATACCTACTCACTATAAGTGGAGGTTGTATGGACTTTTTTTTACAATGAATAATGTTTGCACTGTATTTTTGTAATAAGTGGGTTATTATAATAAAATTATAACTATGTAAAAACAAGGTGGAACACCTTGAGAAAAATCTGTAACAAACATTGATGAATTATAATATTTGTCTGATTAAATCTGAATAATTGTAGGACAATCCAGAATGCAATGATCAGTGTGAATAGTTTACAATAGAATAGTCTAACGGTTTGTGTAGTGAAGATGTGAATTAACCGGGCACGGGATATCGTCTAATGATGTGTGTCGGTTACGTGCGGTGTACGTTACATCGTCGGTCCTGATTGTTAATGTGAAATAGCAGCCTTTTGACTCCTTATGGACTGTTATCAATATAACCGACACAAGTTAGCCAGTTCGTGTATCACTAATAATCTGCACCTGGATTGACCGTGTCTAGGTTGACTTAAAAACGGTTCCAATCAAACATAAATAGGAAGGCGTCTGTCCTAGTAACCAATGCTACTCCCATAACATACATATAATCCCCGAAGACCGGTGCAACACGGAGAAGTGCAGCTGGGAGCAGTGCGAGGGCCGCCTCTGCAAGGAGATGGACGCACTGGAGCTGCAGCAGGCCGCCACCGCGCTCTCCGAGCCCTACGACAAGTACCGCGCCCCATACAGCTTGCGGTGTACATGTAGCTAGCAGTGCACGCAGCTCGTAGTACACAGTAACCGATGCCACATGACACAACACAAGTACCGCGGCGTCCCACAGCTTGCGGTGTAGCACGTAGCGAGTAGTACACGCAGCTAGTACACGTTCGGCATTGGTTCATTAGACCTTTTTTATTTCATCGTCACTTAGTTCACTAGGCTTTTTAGGCTTAATTTGACAGCTGAATAGGGTAATGACGAATTAACATGATAACAATATTTTGCGTGTGGTTTGTTTCTGGGTTTGGCGTATCCCTTTCACTACTTTGGTTCTTATCTGTGAAAAATAATCATGTAACTTTTAAAGCATGGTGGAACAGGCACGTTGTTTAAACAGTCAATTAATGCCTGACATTAACCAGAGAAGCTAATAGGGACGAATTTATGCCCTAATTGTTATTAATGCATTCATCTATTCTCCTAATCTTTGGTGAATGTCGTGCTTAGACTTATTTCATAAGCATTGTGATACTAGTAGTTTATTATAATTTGCTTATTTTGTGTAGGTGATAGTATGGTAGAGGTTTTGGTAGTCGTTGTGTATAAAAGCACCTATAGGTTTTGGTAATTTATGTATCTAATCATACCTTAAACTGTTTAATATATCGAGTAATAATTGTAAGTAAATGTGCATGATGCTTTTAACATTTTATTACAATATATTGAAACACAAATATTACATATAATAACCGTTGTGTATTTTTTCTATACTTGCAGCTGAAAACACGACCCCGCCATTGCTGGAGTCTTCGGCGAACTCGGAGTCGGAGTTCTTCATCTGCCGCACGCGCACCTGCATCCAGCCCTCGCACTACTTCCCCGCGTCCACGTCGCGGGACGGCGCCGACCAAGCCAACGCGACCTGCTACTACGGCGCCAAGAACTGCCCCTCGAGAGTCGCCAAGGCGAAGAAAATGCAGGCCGCCAGTCGCTGCCATCACGCCGAGGCGGATAAGGACGACAGCCCCGGCGTGGAGGACGCCCAGCTCCTCAGGACCGAGCGCCAGGGCTGCTGCAAGAAGAAGCAGGAGCCCCCGCCCGAGGAGATGTGCTGCCAGGCGAGTCAGATACACATATCTGCCGTTGTCCATGACAGTCAGGAGTGGGCGGACAGGGAGAGCGCGCGGCCGGAGGCGCGGGAGGACAGCCCGCAGATCACGTGCTGCCACAACGCCAAGTCCACGCCCACTGCCAGCCAGGAACAAATTATCAAGGATTTATAGTGACGGTATTCGTATATTTCTGACGAGCGATTGACCAGGGTTAGTGACGCGGGCTCAAACTATTCGGAGTGTACAACGAGTGTTTCTATGTGTGCTAAGGCAATTGAGGCTACTGTGATTTTTTGCAATAATGTTTATATGTAGAGACTATTTTTATTTTGTTAGTGTAATATTATTTGTTTATACAATTTAGCATATCGTAAGTTGAAGGAAACTTTAAAAAGTAATATGAATTTGTTGCCATGAGATGGAATTAAATTGTGTAATTTTTAAATGCTCAATATTTCATTGTGTTCATAATCATTACCTAAGTTCTCCTAGATATTTTGTTATTTTTTTTACTTTAGATTTTACTCCAATTGACATTGTACAGATCATGAAGTTATCTATGCTACAAAATTGGTAAGCTAGTTTGTTGCGGAACAAATATTGATTGTATATGATATGAACAAGTTTTCTGTATATAAAAACCAAAATTTTATTCAATAAAAGAATAATTTATTTTTCGTATTTATTATTTACGATTGGGCAGTATCATTTTGATAAAATTTTTGACAATACAATAACATTTTTGGCATGTTTAAAAATTAAAAATATGTTGAATTAAAACACAGAATTAAATCAATGTTTTTTATTCATCATAGAACGTTTAAATGAATGATATTAAAATAATGTCTTAGTCTAACTTAATACTAATTGTTTTGATACAAATAATCACATCATTCGGCGGGCGCGGTGAGCTCGGCGGCTCTGGCATCTCCTGAGATTCCACTTAAACTATTGATTCATATTGGAAGCTGATATAATAGACGGTACAAAAATGCTAATGGTCGAGATATATACATACATAACACGTAAGACGCCAGCGTCATAACAAATCCAATTAAGATTAGAATTGCACAAATTCCTCCTATAATAAATATCATGTGTTCCTGATGGCTAATGTCATACATTTATGTCGTGAAATGTGCCCTCTTGAACCAAACATAGCAGGATCATTTGTTGTTGTAAAATAATACAATTAATCTTTTATTTGCAAGTTATTTTTGGTCTCAGCAACAACCATAATGATGATAAAATTCGGATTCAATTTTAGCATTACAAACATCTAAATGCTAAAACCTTGATACACACCGCACCCACAACTGCGAGGCTTCAGAAACAATTAAAATTAACAATAAAGTTAAATAAATATGGCCGTTTTTTCATAACACCTGATTGGCTTGATTTCAGGAAGAAAATATATTATCAACACAATTTTCTTAAATTACAACATTTTCTTACAACGAGTACAAGTTAGGGACAGTACCGAAACTGGAATGAAATAGAAACGGGGGTTAGTACACAAGGTTTGAAGAAAGGAAGACATACACAATTTTAACAATACTATAATTTAGGTTATTCTCTCATGTGTTGCATTCACACAAACACACCAAAATTATGTATTGGTTTGGTTAAGTTAGGTTAGAATTTTAGTACCCTTTATGCTATCTATGTGGCGCAGTTCATCTGTAATAAATATGGTCCGTTTGCAACCAATTAATATAATCAGAGAAGGTGCAGTCCAGCTATATTCCATTATAGACAAAACATAAATGTTTTAAGGCGACCACGCTGTATCTCGGATGCAGTTCAACTGACAGCTTGGATATTATTTAAAAAATACAATTTGATTTGGAAAGTAAAACTGACGTACTAACATAGCGTGAATTAATATTACTGTCCGAAAGTGGTCCTTTAAAATTTGATAGATGGTATAGAATTATTGTTTTTTTAATCATATTTAGATTTGGTGTGCTTGAGTAAATGCATTATATATTTAAGCATTCATTTAATACTTATCATTCCATTTCACGAGAGCGTCGTCACAGCGCAGCGTGTGCGGGTAGTCAACAGTGCGATATTACTAAACACAAAATCAAGTACACACGGAAACTCGCAGTTGTTACAACTCCAGAGCAAATTAAAAGTTTCACATCTGTCTATAACAGATCACAGCACGCCACGGCAAAGGATTGGAGTATGTATCCATGTATCTTCAAAAATTGATGTCAAGGATACTAAAATATCACCACGCATTTATGGTCGAAGATTGATGTTGTTACGGTACAATGTTCAGCTTGACATATTTCTGATGTCACATTGGTTACCAAAATGTTATAAAAATGGAACCGACAATAAATCCTTTACCGTAGCGTGCTAAAGTAACAGTTGACTTCGGTACACACACAATTATAATAATATTGATCTGTTCAATTTGTATAAACGGATTCAACAATAAAAATATCATATACATGTCATAATTTAAATTAACAAATTCCTTATACAATTATATAAATTATTTGATTGTTATGTATCCTCACTGCGATGACACTCGCGTAAATTACCTAAAATCACGATCACAGACTCGAAAATTTCTTCCGTTTAAAAAAATAAAATTAAACAAATACAACACGCTACTTTCAGCTACTTTTTAACATTAACATTAGAGTGCAAAAAGTATTCAATTCTTACTTATTACATACTTAATAAATTATTTTTTTGTTTGTCGATTAACACCACAATATATACACTGGGTGGAGCTTAATATACATAATAATATGTTACATGGACAAAATGTAATCTTATTGACGATTTTTGACAATATTTCAATTGCAACTCGATCAATTAAATTTCATTAGTATTATGCGCAATTTTAGTTATTGATAACTAAGGATTTTTTTGTCAAAATAAGGGGTACATTGTCAATTGATTAACAAATGAATATTAAACTTAAGACTAACCAGGACCTTGTCCATAAGGTTAAATATGCTTACTACAATATTTTAAATTTCCTTATGCCCTGAATAAGTTTCTACATGTAACATTTAGCACTAAGCTAATATACCTTCCAACGCAAGGTTGTAACACTAATTACTCCCTCATCCAAAATGTCTTTTTAAATTACATTTTGCCCACGTGTGATACATTAATAAAATATAATAATATGGTCGGTCAGTACTCTGTCCGTCGCGTAATATTGTATAATGCCCGATAAGCGCGGCCCCAAGCGAGGCCGGCTGCGACCCCTAAACATTCTATAGGCAGTTGTATTAGTGCGTTACATTGCTGGACAAAATATGTAATGATATTTCTGTATCTTACAGCATTCCTACACATGCATGTTAGTACATAAATACATATGGACAAAAAAAACCAAGTAACTGTTTTTTTTTAAACTTTTGTAACTAAGTTTATACACATAGGCAATTTAAAATATACATCGTACATACAAAGATTTTTAACATGGCAATGATTAGGCCTTATATTATTGTAGCGCCCTTATACTCATGGTTAAAACTCAAATGTATATTTTCAAATATCAAGGTACAGTTACACTGTAGAATATTGTAAATTAAAATATTTTGGGCATAAAGTAATATAAATATGGTTCATCAGACGCATTGGTGAATCATTGGTGAATCACCAATCCTAAACCACAGACCAAGGTAATGCTGTACTATAAGAAAATATCATTATAATGCCCTGTTAAATTTACATTACATTTTAAACAAGTACAGATTGGTACAATATCTAGGACTTCATTATTGTAAAGTTACAATGAACTCCCTAAAACACATTTACTAGTCATTGAGTGTGTGCGTAGTTGACATACTTGTATTGTATGTTGAATATAATATATTTCTTGCAAGATCTATGACTGATAAGTGTGGCGGATATCGCAAAATGCATTTTACTGTACTTCTCAAAGAGTATTCATGAATCTGAGATGTACAAAATGAAATATTTGAATTTTTAACAATATGGAGTTTGATAAAAACATTCAACTATTACTATTTGAAACTATTGTTCCTATCTGGTAAGGTGAACCAATATTGTATATAACTATTTGATTTAGAAATATTCTATGGGGATAAAATCACATCTAGTTTCAGGAACGACTCTTGGGCTCTGGTAAGAAGATGAAGGAGTGTTTAGAGATACATGTACACTGACATGGAAGGATCATACGAACATAGGTAATAAGTGGTGTTTAGGAAACCTGCAATTGATTCCGAAAATACGATGTGAAGTCTATTATTATAAGTGCGTTGCTGTGAACGAAATATTTGTATAAATTCATAATGGTATCTCTGTCTTACATCTTTAACCATTATGCATTAATAATGTGCAATAAACGCCGCATGGAACAATATTTGTTTTAACACTTTATAATTATATGGTCGTTAGAAATCCTTCATTTCAATATTTGGTTTTAGTCATGTATTGGTTGTCCTATTAATCCTTCCAATATCCACAATAAACAACAAAGTATACCTATTATCACTGATTCACAAAACATTTAATTCAATTCAGTCTATATTTATGTTTCTGTCCAAATGAAGATCAGAGCCCAAGAGACTTTGGTGTTTACTTACATTGAAACTACGCTACAACTGTCAATGGTCTAAGTATATAGCCCGACAAACTTGTCCGTGCGTGAGGCATGGCGCCACTGGCGATCATAGTATTGCTAGATTTCTAACATAACATCACAAGTTACGAAGTAATATGTAAAAAAATATACATATTTTATTGACTATTAGTTTTTGTGTTGTAATTACATAAAACGAAAACTAAAATTTTCTTTGACTATTACTAATACTATTTGAAAATTAAATTAGTTTGACTGAGATATCATAGATATGTTTAACGTCAAACGATCATAGACATCGTTTTTTTAATCAAACCGCCACACACACACAAGTTTGTCGGATTGAACATAATAACTTACGTGCCTTATTAGTCTTATTACTAAACGCGGGGGGTCAAGTATTTGGTCGTTTCAGTTTCAACATCACATGCCGTGTATTATCCTGTGACACGTTCCAAATTGTATGATCAAGGCAGATCGATCATACAATTTTGAGGGCATCTCAAAGCCTTAACTAGTGTTACATAATCTATCTGGGGAGGGTGGTTGCAAACTGTGTGTAAATGCTGCATGCCCATTGACGAAGTAGCCAAAAACGTAGTAATACAATTCCAGTATCACATCAGTCAAATTGTATGGAGCTATAATGACGACTTTCATCAAACTGTGAGCCATATTTGTCCCAAACATACATTGTGCGGCCCCCTACTGCATAAAATAAATTAACAGTTATATGCGAAAAATAAAAAAAACCACCCGCCCCATTTTGTTGATGGTACTTTAATGCGCTTAGAGGTCGGCGCACCTACCATCATCGGCCGTGTATTTGCCAATATGTTATACAGAAGGTTACATACAATATCATGTATGAATGGATAGTCCGTAAGCCGCTTAACATATTTAAAACATTTTCAAGCGGTTGAAAGATTAAAATTTGCATTTTATTACGACATCCCTGTAATATAATCGTGTTTTGATACCAATAATATGCGTCGATTATATAAGTGCGCGTAAGCTAAATTAATATATATTTTTCTAATTTAAAACCAAAAAAATATAATACTTTTCCATTTCGAAACGAGTTCTCTACTTCATTCACTTACATTATCATTTAACAGTGATAAATATAAATACTTTACTTTTAAAACACCAGAAAGTATATTGCAAATTATGTGCTTAGTACCTATACAAAGTAACTTTAATCTTGCAATTAAGCATTTGCGTACATTCATCTGGCACAAGATGACAGGGATGCTTTCTGGGCGTTCCACTAGTGTCTACACAACTAGTGGAACAATAGGTCATGTATAGTATTCTATATTAGATCACCAAACTTTATGGCCGCTCAGATATTCCTATTCGCTGCGCATTATATTTGCAGAGGTGGTTTACCATAGAACTAAGAGACTAGTGGAAGTTAAAAGTAGGCGGATTGCACCAACCACCAGTATGCTGAGCTTCGTTTACGTGACGACAGTGCTCATCTGTCATTGTGTCAATATAATTTATTTATTTATTTATTAATGTCAACCTTATTAATGAAATTAAATTTCCACTTATCGTCTCTGGTACTTGCAGTTTACTCACTGGTACATAGTGCAGACGTATCTTCGGAGGGTCATAGAGTTTGGCGTTGTTCACTGGGCGTATGATCCACGAGGTGCCGTCAGTTCAAGCGAGCAGCTCGAAGTACTCCAGCATGCGGTCGCCGTGCGGCGCGAACATGCCGTCCGGCCGGATGAAGCTCAGCTCTATGGTCTTGAACCTCTTCTTCAGTTCCATGTCGAACATCTGCCAAGGAATTATTATTGTAATCCAAGGGTTTATTAATATGGATATCATCTTTGTAATGATATTTGTGATTAAGTCCACAATACTAATCTTATTTGAAAAGATGCTATTCTATGCAATGAGATAAACGAGTGTCGTCGTTCATAAAACTGACGAAGTATGCACGGGGCAAATATTATTGTAACCTATTTCGCCTATATAATACTGATGTGATAAAGGCAATAAACAGCAATCTTACTTGCGTTCTAATAACCGTTGCGTCTGAAGTTCGCTGGGTTTACGTTAGTATAACACTCGTGGTCGAGGACGTTGCGAGCGTAAAAAGAAAATTACAAACATTCTATTATTTATTAGCATGTACTCACGACCGCGTCTTCAGGCACCACGAGCGACACGTGCGGTCGGCGGCCAGCAGCACTCTCGGCGCCCAATGCTGCCGCAGCGCCCATCTCCCACAGCGACGAGGGCACTACCACCACAGCGTATCAACGTGTCAACGGCGCGTACTCACCACGGCGTCCTCGGGCGCCACGAGCGACACGGGCGCGGCGGAGCGGTCCGCGGCGGCCACGAGGCGGTCGGCGGCCGCCACCACGCCCGGCGCCCAGTGCCGCCGCAGCGCGCCCACCTCCCACAGCGACGACTGCACCGCGCGCGACCGGATCGCGCTCGTCTCGTCCTCCACGTACGGGTCGCTGCACACTGGGGGAATTATTTAAAGATTAAAATAATATAACTTATTATCGAAAATAATTGTAGATGAATATGATTAGAGTAGACCGGAACAGATAGCTTAGTTGAACTGTTCTATCTCGTGAAGAACCGGTAGAAATTCAAACAGCAAATAACAAACCTTCACTAGTCGAAGAGGCATTGCAAGATGTTTGATTAGAGTTCCACTTCAAACTGTTAGATTAAGGTATTTAAATATAGACAATACAGCGAGTGCCGTGTGTGTGTCGTGTGCGTGTTGTACGTACTGAGCGCGGGCGTGTCCTCGGCGCAGAGCAGCCGCTTGAGCGCGGGGTGCCGCAGCATCAGGTTGGCGGCCAGCGCCAGTAGAGCAGCGGCGTCGTGCGCGCTCGCCAACAGCGCCAAGCGACACGCACGCTTCGCGAACGCCGCCACTACGCCCTCCGGCAAATGCCTAAAGACAAAATACGCCAATTTCACAATTTGAAGAGAAATGACTATGTGTTTAGAAGGCCTATAAAATTAATAGATTTACGATTAATTAAGTGATCAACTCACGTGGAACTGAGGAAGACGTCGGCTAGATGCAGCAGGCGGCTCTTGTAGCGCGTGGCGAACATCTCCGGTTCGAACATGGCGTATAGACGGTCATAGATATCCTGGTAGTCCACGTTGTGCCGCCTCACTAACTCCAGCACGCCCTGCAGCGCCAGAATGCTTATTTGCCCACCTGTAGTAAAAACAAGATAATTGAGATTGCATATAAAAATTGAGAATTTGAAGACTAAGGGTAAAAATGAAGTATAACTTTGAATCTAACAGTGACTCCTAGTCTAGCAAATCATTTGCACAACATACTCAGTACCAGGGTAGTTAAGGAGCTTCGTAACTGAAACTACCAAATAAAAAGCTATCTGAATTTGTAACCGATTCCTATGTAAATGTTTTGAATAATTTCAGATAAGGGTGGAGTTCAAATATAATTCATGACAGGTTTTCACCAGATAAAACTGACATACATAGTAACCGTTTACGTTCCATAATTGCAAATAAAGTAAATCATTGTACCTAATTTTCTTTAACTATTCCTTGAAAATCATATATCATTAACTATTCAAACTATTCAATTGAAATAATCATTGAAACTATTCAAAACTGTCTGATAAACCGAAATGGCTTTATATCCGTAACCAGATCCTAAACCGTCATAGTGCTTCTGTACTCGGTACTCACCAGCGTCGAGGCTGTCGCACAGCATGTCGGTGGCGAGGTGCGGCTTGCTGAGCAGCGGCATGAGGCGCTCCACCAGCAGCAGCAGCGCGCGGCGGTGCGAGCGCGGCTCGGCGCACAGCGGCCACTGGCACGCGAACCCCCAGCACCGGTTCGCGTACCGTCGGCACACCGCCGGGTTGTATGGGAACTTGTTTTTGCCTGCGTATAATAAAAAAAAAAATATTTCAGATATTTGTTTTCAGCCTCCCATTAGTTGGTTAAAGGTGGTAGAACTCTACGTAGTTCAACTCCAACGACACCTATTTCTGCCTTATAACAACAGTGTAACACTGCTGTGTTCTGGTTTGAAGGGTGTGGTTAGGGAGACATACTTATCCGAGGTGTTCCAACTTAATCCTCAGAGGTAGCAACGCATCTGTGGTCGACCTCAGGTGGGACTGCGATTTTATCTCGGGTTGACTACAGATGTCCACAGGTGGCAATGGCCACTTACCATCAGGTGGACTGCATGCTCCTTTGCTACTTCCATCATATATTAAAAAAAAAATTAGTCTCAATCTCTCATCCTATGACTGACATAGGAGGCAATTCAGGGGACAGCTAAC
>DWPV01002519.1:0-17062 GCA_018251915.1 Urbanus proteus proteus
AATAAGGCATATCACCAATAGTCAACACTCCTGGCATGCGTGTTGATGTTAAACGAGAAGATTCAGTACATCTCTTAGATTTTGTCCCTCACTTGCCACCTATGATATTGATGGAAAGAATGGAAACTATAATTGCATCATAATCCACTTATTGAAATATTTAAGAGTTCAATTTTACATCAAATTATAGAAATAAAGCTATATGAAAATACATTCTGTGAATTTAACAGTAAATATTCACAATATTTCACAAATATTGTTTTTTACAGTCCGACGCAGACAGAGTTCTCATCTACCTGACATTGTACATTTCTGAATGCCTGAAGAGGTTGCAGAAGTGTTCCAACAAAAATCAGGGACAACAAGAAATGTATATGCTGGCCATATCCAAGTTTGATATTCCAGGGGAGCCGGGCTTTCCACTCAACTCTGTTTATGCAAAGCCCTCTAGTCCACAAGAAGCTGGTTAGTATTGAATACTTGAAAAGTAATATTTGCCATTCTGTTACAAAAACTAAATAAGAAACATTTTATGTGAACTATTCTTAATATCAATTTATCTGTAATGTTGGCTGATATTGTTGATAAGCTGTTTTATATTGTTGTTCCAATTTATTGAAATATATGTACCAAAAGTACTAGAGAAGACAACGTAAAGCACAGTTGTGCCTCACTCAGTTGGGGCCCTTGCACTCCAACTCACTCAGTTGCTCGCTAGCTCGCTGCGGCTATTGACACCTAGGACTTTTGAAGTTATTTAATCAAACGGTTTAGAACATTATAAAATGCTCTTGAAGTTGCTGAGATACTGAAGTAATAATTTAAAAAATAATTAAGAAGGTAATTTTCTACATTTCATTATTTGAAAATTTATACAAAAAAATAATTTTTATCAAGCGCCATTTTCTATTCATAGTCTATATGGGGATGACCTTATTGAGTATTGCAGCAAATCTAGCGCTGCAGTTTCAAAGGAAACGTTAGACAGTATTAGTATTGTTTGAGTGCTGCAGTAGCTTTAAGGTGTAATACTAAAAATGGAACACAATTTTTGATTGAATTAGCATCTCTAGTACTTAAGTACATATATCTCAATGTTCCAATTATTTTATTTCTAACGTGTATACAAATAAATAATGCACTTTGCAGATTTGATGAGGCAGTATTTGCAGCAACTGAGACATGAGACTGGGAACAGAGTGTGTGAAAAGGTATATAATATTAATTTATTTTGCATACTATTTTGTTCATCAATGATCTCCATGATACCAAATTTGACAAGTTATTTATTGGAGAGCTTAGAGCCCTTTTTTGATTCGCTCCTGAAGGGATTAAATGTTTTCTATAACAGTGTATGTGCAGTCATGGACTGTAGCTAGTAACAATTCTTTACCAAGCGTGAATATGTTGATAAGTCGACTTGCTTATTTTTTTTCTACATTATGTCTGTTCAAATACAGTAAATTTATTAAATATGTTTATGTTATCTGAAAATTCCAACAAAGATATAATTTTGCAAAAAAGTATTTAAAAACATAAAACAACGATTTACAGATAAAACTCAAACTTTAAAATGGCTGCCCTGAGAAATGACTTTTTTCGACTTGTCAACTTATTCACGCCTGGTACAGAAATAACAATAAGCATACATATTTTGACTAGACACAGACATAGTAAAAATAAAGGAGCTTTAAACTCTGGCCCTATAATTATTACACATATATTACTGATTATTTTAACATTAAGTTTTTACATCGTACTACGATAGGAAAATTACCTATCGTAGTAGGATGTAAGTTCAGTCCGTTCAGTGTTCGCTCAATTTAAAATATCTTGTTTATTATACAGGTATTTGCTACAGAAGATGGAAAACCGAGCAAGTGGTGGCTCTGTTTTGCTAAGAGGAAATTCATGGACAAGTCTCTCTCTGGGCCGGGACAGTGAATTAAATGATTCCTTTAAGTATTAAATAAGCATTTATTTGTATATTTTAAATTCTGTAAAATCTTCCAAATATTACAATTCTCTTAAAATATATTTTGTTGTATATTATTAACTCAATTTTGTATACATGAAATTGATTTTATTCTATAATTGAGAAGGAATAACCATCATTAATAAATAGTATAGAGTATTTATGCATTTTTGTATATAGTCAATAAGTCATTATAAAATATTTTTAAATTGTACGTATCTGAGGCAGTGTTGGCAATTTACTTAATTATATAATTACTTTTTGTGATTTCACACATAATAAATCATAATTACACTTCATTATTCACAAATTATGACACAATTAATTACTAAAAATAAAGTTATTGTTATTGAAGATAATATACAAGTACATAATAATTATTACTATTGTTTTTGCTAGTTCCAAAGTTTTATGATTAAGCAAAGTGATATTTTTACATGGTATCCAAAAGTATATTCTTTTATATTTCATTTTGCTTGTAGTCTGCCATTATTTTTATACAACTTTATAAAGAGGTACACTTAATCTTAGAACTAAACACCATACTCTTTGATGATCTGCCCAGCAATTACAAGTCTCTGTATTTCCGATGTGCCTTCATAAATCTCCGTGATCCTAGCGTCGCGGTAATGGCGCTCCGCCGGCATGTCCGACACATATCCCATACCACCGAGAATCTATAAATAGTAAAGTAACATTAATTTAACCAATTGACTTGCAACATTCTTAAAAGGGCGCACACTTAATGAATGGGGTTTATTGAGAATCAATTTGTTACTTGTAAAGTTATACAGTTTAAGAGACTTTGAAAGCAATGCTCTTAAATATATGTATGTATTTTTTTGTTATAGAATTGACAAATTAGCATGATGTCCATCTGATGGTAAATGACAACAACTGGCCATGAATATCTTAAATAGAAATCTACCTTAAATAGAATTAGAATCCTAATATTAAAGCCAAGGACTATATTAGAAGCCTGGTAAGTATTTCACTGTTATCACCTACGACCAGAACATGGAGTGCTTAACACTATTGGTGCCTCCAGACTCCAATCATGAAAGGTTTCAATCAAATTTACCTGTATACACTGATGAGACAAGAACGTAGCAGCCTCAGACGCTGCTAACTTAGCCATAGCAGCTTCCTTTGTGAATGGTTTCTTATTGTCCTTCAGCCAGGCCGCTCTCCACGTCAGCAGCCTGGCTGACTCTAGCTGCAAGGCCATGTCTGCTAGCTTGTTTTGAATAGATTGCAGTTTCATTATTGGCTTGCCAAACGCCATTCTCTTCGATGCGTACTCCACAGCTACATCTAATGATGCCTGGAAATATTTGAACATTAATTAAAGATTTTAAAATGTTTACATTTTTATCAACGTAAGATGCCATAGCATTTAAAGTCAATACAAGTTTAATTAAAAAAAAAATCATGTTTGTTAATAGACAAAAAAGCCTTTGGTTGACGGATTCTTTAAAGTAGAAAGCTGACATTACCTGTGCGATGCCAAGTGCCTGCGATGCAATACCAATCCTGCCAGCATCTAATGTCATCATGGCAATTTTGAATCCAAACCCTGGTTCACCTAAGAGATTCTCCTTCGGGACTTCACAGTCTTCAAATATTAGAGAACATGTTGAGGAGCCTCTTATGCCTAATTTATCTTCTTTCTTGCCTAGTTCTAGACCTTTAGTTGGTTTTGGGACAATAATAGCCGATATGCCTTTGTGTTTTAAACTTTTGTCAGTAGTTGCGAAAACAACAGTTGCCTTGCTTTCATATCCATTGGTGATCCAACACTTAGTGCCATTGAGCACCCATTTGCCACCACCATCCTTTGCTGTGGTGGAGGCAGCTCCAGCATCAGATCCATTCCCAGGTTCGGACAGGGCAAAACATCCAACACTCTCTCCTGAAATGATAAAGAAAGATCAGAAGACGTAAGTGAACTTTAAGAATTTTAACATAACATAATATTCCATGATGATTAAGTACAGTAGAATGCCCATTTTCAGAATCCTGATGATCAGAATATCCTATTATTTGAACTCGTTTTACAACTCTAACTACTGATTTAAAAAAAATGTATTGGGTATTGCCACATAAAGACTAGTTTAAAAGAACCTTGAAAGAAGGAATCAGATCCCTAACAGTTGTTACAACAGAAATACATCAGGGACTTGGCTGAAATTAACAGATGTGAATGTGATATGTTCAAAGATATTTAATTCTCAAAACGTTTTACAAAAAAAGAAATTACAATAATTAACAAAAGTATCAACAGATTAGAATAGTATGTGCAGTAATGTGGGTAAATTTAGAAATAACAACCTCATGCCACAGAAAAAATGTATATGTGGTAATAATTGTTATTTTATACTCATGGCACAGTAATGTTAATAATGCTAACTACATTGGTTAGCATTATTATGAATGATTCGATAATAATTATAATTTTAATTGTTTTTATTATTTAAAATAAGTTGAATGGTCTATTTTACCAGATTCATGTGTGGTTATTATATATTACAGGTAAAAAAGTAGTACTAAGTTCCAAATAAAAATTTTCATTCAAACCTGTACAAAAAGGTGTGACAAACTTCTCTTTCTGCTTGTCAGTGCCCCAGTGCTGTATGGGGCCTAAATACAAGGAGTTGTTCACTGACATGATAACTCCAGCAGACGCACAACCCCGTGATATCTCCTCCAAAGCGATAGCATATGCCAGGTAGTCCAGCCCAGCACCACCTTGCTCCTCGGGGACTGCTATTGACATCAACCCGAGTTCACCCATCTTTTTAATGGCATCCCCCGGGTACAAATGCTCCCGGTCGAATTTAGCTGCGTTAGGCTTTAATTCTCCCTCGGCGAAGTCCCGGCAAGTTTTAAATAGCATTTGATACGTATCCGGCAATGATGATAGAGAAGCTATGCATCTTGACCCTCGTGTTGATGTCGATACTGTAACAATATGTTGAGCATAAGTTTTACAGTGTTTTATGTAGTTATAATTGTAAATAATTCGATATTTTAAGAGTACTATAACTTGGATAACATGTCTCACTTTAAACTTACCAAAAGCCTGTATGGGTTTTAACAAATGGTTCAACATGTTTGAAGTTTTTATAATTAAGCAAAAAAAAAACAATAAAAACAAAATAAGGGTACTTTGACCCCAGTTCCAATCTTAAATTTTTGACAACCAATTTATTTTGTGTCAGTTGTCACTGTCAAATTTCATTGACATAACAATCAGTCAACGTCAAAGAATATATTCCACAAATATTTTGCCTTACTTGTGTATTTCCAATGATTCAGAAATAAATTATTCGTTATTTTGTTAAACAAATAAATAAACCAAGAAAAAAAAATACCTTTTTTGCCACAGCAACGGTTATTGCGATAGGAATATCGAGGGTATTATTTTATAATAGTCAATGATGAGTGAAACAGACTGTATGTTCCGTTTATCACCCAGAACGCCTGTGGACCTACAGTGCTAAATCCACGGAACAGGGAAAGAAGATAGAAGGGGCATATGAGCCGATTAGTATCAAAACTGCTGTACCCAAAATAACACATACTAATCAGTAATCGTATTCTTCCCACAAAGAAACCTCTTATTTAATTAGTTGCCTGTTGTCAACATCGGTAGTTGTGACAATCATGTCTATACAATCAATTATATGCCTTGTGTATAATGTAATATATGGTAATACGTAAGATATTTGTGTGGAATATTAACAATGTGACATTAACATTCAGAAGATTGTTGAAAAATGATTGAGTCGCGTAACCATAGCCAACCAACATACCAATTTAAATTGGACTTTATCTCATAGTAACAGTACTTTCCGATCATCAACTATATTATCATACTGGTAGTCGTGTCAATTCGCCTACGTCGCACTTCCTGCTGTCTCTTTCTTTCATGGCTAAATCGTTAACGTTAAAATGCCGTCTGCACCCTTAGTTTGAGCTTGTTACGTGTTTTGATACGATCTTAGTTTATGCTTACGCCCGTTTTTCCGTAGTAAAATTGTAGTACCTAAACGGTCCGCCTGGAGCGCTGCATGTAAATGTATGGGGCCAAACGAAAACGAGGTACGTTTCACTAAACTCGTAATGAACTCGTAATAGCGGTACTGAGCATTGTAGGTGAAATTAAAAAACGGAACGCATATTAAGGATGCTGTACCTAAATCAAACGTCAAAAAAAATAAGCCCAATATAACACACTACAATAAATGCGTGAAGGAAACGTGTTGGTATCGCCAACGGATACGTCATCTACAATATGAAGTGATTGCTCGAAGCAACTACAGCACTTAATGGAATGTTAAAATCGTTTTAAACTTTGTTTGGAACGCATCCAAACATGACAATGTCAGTGTCATTGTCAAGGTGAAAATGTCATAAACGGAGTTGCAGCCCTCATGTGATTACCCAATATTTTAGGATTTTATTTTTATTTTTTATTTATTTAAAAGAAAAGTGTGCCGTGTAATAAGCAATACCAAAATAAAGAAAGAAAGAAAAATATATTATGATAATTGTTACACAGTGTTATAAAATTTAAGGTAAAAAAAATATAATGTTTGGAAATAATCAAAACTAAACACTATGGGAAATTCCTTGAATAAGAGAGTTTTTTGAGCTATTTTATTGAATTACTCTATTTCACAAATATATATATATTTTAAATAGAATTATTACACAAATTATGGAAGTTTTAGCTACAGAAGTTGGCAACATGCTATTTTGTATCTGTGGATTCGCCCGCTGTCTTCTGTCACATCTGTCAAACAAAACGTAAAAACTTATTGATAATACGAAAAAAATATTATTTTACAATGATAAAATGGAGATATTGTTGAGATTTGTGCCTACAAATCCATTAAGGCTAACAGCATCTAGAATTATTTTAACAAATGTAGCTCATTACACACGGTAAGCATATAACATTTGCGTTCTGTTGATAAAACGTTACGTATATAACCTTTAAATTTGCATTGTTCTTGCAGATTGGCAGAAGTAGGTAAATTAGAACCGCCAAAAACTTCAGGCAAATACGACACTGGACAGCTTATTTTACACAGAGTATTTGGATACAGAGGGGTTATATTATTTCCGTGGTTAGCGAGGGTGTACGACCGGGATGCTATAAACAAGAAGGAGAGCTCGGAGTCCAACTCCGCAGACTCGGGAGATTCTCTATCTAACGTTGGGAAGGAAGTTAAAGGCAGAACACATACATTCTACCAGGTCCTCATAGATACAAGAGATGCACCATATATAGTAAGTATCTTTGGACAGGGTCAACATAGCATTGCCACTCCATATTTGTCTCGTTACTCACAAGTTCACGTAGCATTCACCTACTTAGAGCATGCCATTGTCACCAAGTTTTTGCTGCAGCTCATGTTAAGAATAATTAATAGCTATCACTCATTATTGATTATTTTTTCCACCTACAGATGAAATAGACAGTCATTGTACAAAATTATTGTATTATACATGAAATTATATATATAAGATGTTACGGTTTTAAATTAATGCTATGTTGGTTCAGCTATTTTGAAAATTTATTTTTATGTAATGTATTTATTTAATTTATTTTCCATGTTCTGTCATTTTAAATCTACTTGATTTTAAATCTATTGAATTTAAATCTATTTGATTAATGTTATTTCATTATTTTTCAATAGATCATTTTCAAAATTCATTGCTTATGTTAAATTATATAATTCTGATTTAAAAATAACACTAAATTTAGGTACTTTTGAAGCTGTTTTACTTATGATACTAAAAATAATTTATTGTTGACTGTGCAAACAAACATCGATATGAGACCAGAATGGAAGAAAAAGGTACACCATTAAAAATGGAATGTTATGTGATTTTTTTAACAGTTATTAATCAATGTGCTCGCATTAATGTTGCAAGATTGGCTTTTGAACAATTTAATAAATACATGAGTTTCATTAAATTTTTCTTGAATAACTACACATTTAATTAATGTTTAACATAATTTACAGTAGAGATGTGCTGAGTACTTGTTATTATTAGGTGTTTTTCAGTACTAACACTCCGCAGACTTGCTCAGTTTTATATAATGCGTTTTTTGTATATATAAAGTTAAACAACAATAACATTAGTGAAAACAACATTATATTTGACACATCCTTTTGTTTAAAAATGTAGGAATTGTAAAAGAACATTAAAAACTAATATATGCAACAACAAAATTATAAAATTAATATTTATTATTTGATGCGGGAATAGTATAATTTATGCCATTTATTAGTAATATTTTGACCGTTTTATTTTCTTCCTCTATATATAATACCTGCTTCAGAAAATGAATGCTCAGCCCATCTGTAATAAACAGTAATTCAAAACATTTGTTGGTACATCACTGTTTCTTCCCATATAACATTATCATCAATACCATCATGGTACTATTTTTAAATAAGGTTCATGGTCATGGTGTTGGATGACACCAATATAACTGTCATTGTTTAGATAGTTTGCTAAAAGACCTTGAATAACATATTGTCATCTTTAGAGGCCATAGTAAACAGTGTTGCTTAGAAATCTTAGTTTGTATTTTAGACACGTTTGATTTAAACTCGATATCTATTCTAGTCAGTGTCTTTTATATTGTTTAAGTTACTACTAAAAACAATTAAAACTTATTCATAAATAATCTTTCTACTTATTAATTCCTACTGATTTATTTAGGACAAGTATCATAGTATCCATGTGCCTCTGTTGTCAATTTTAATTGAACATAGTGTACATGGCATACAATGTCATTCTGTAGGACAATAATAATATGAGTATTTACCACAAATTTGTGTCTAATATTTGCTTCATGTAGCTGCTATTTGATTCTTGTGAACATGTCAAAACACTTGATACATAAAACATAGTTTGTGGCTGTCTTGTGTAGTCAATATATGTGAACATGGGTATGCACTAAATAACAAATTAAGTCATATAATGTCACCTGTTAGTATATGTGGATATGTCTACATTTGTACATGATACAAAAGTTGTGGCTGTCTTGTGTGGTTCATTGTCTTACTGTGAATATAAGAATGTACACATCTTAATTTGTATAAATTGATTTTATTAAAGATAAGAAAAGCAAATTAAGTCAGTCATCTATTATAATATAATCACTTAATTTATTAAAATGTGTGGCAGAATATATATAAAAAATGTAAATTTTTTTAGCGGGCACAGACAGAAGCGGTAACGTTTCTAGGCAACCAGGAGTCCAGCCGTAGCCTGTATGCTATCCCTGGGCTGGACTATGTCGCCCATGATGACATCATACCGTATACATCGGTGGAACGAGTTCCCCTGCAGCATGAACTGTTTGACAAGTTCCTCATGCATAATCCTGATAAAGGTACCTTATATGCAATTTTTTTTAATTCGGTGAGGATAACAATTTTTTTTTCATTATATACGAGTATGACCCTAGAATTTAGATTGTGATCCCTGTGACTTATTTCAGAAATTTCAGTGTGGCGATTTAAGTTTTTTTTTCATTAATTCAGATCTATCGATTAGATAATATGAAATTGTAATGTAATAATGTATTGGGTTGTACAATATGACATATTTGTGGTATAATTAGGCCTCCCACCCTTAGATCATTAAATTTGTTTGTTGTAGAAAACATAACATGGTTAAAAGTTTTTTATACTTTTTTAGTAGTGTACATTATAAGCATACATCAACAATGTAGTTATCGAATTCAGTTTTTTGTCTTGGCACCATAATGAATATTTGTCACATTAAAGTTTCGTGCCAAAACCTATAGTTATTATTTAAAGCATGAAACAAAGGGCAAGGCCGAGTAAAATTGATTAAAAAATGCTGATAAGAGTTACAAGAAAGATTTTGATAAAAACTACAACTGTATATTAAGATTTTTGAAAATTATTTCCCGGCCAGGAATCAGATAAGTCGATTTCGTAAAAAAAAACACATCCTATATTTTTGTGCTATCGGATAGTGTTACTTGTAATGATCTAATTCTGTAAACTACATAGAAAAGATAAGAAAAGGGCTCATTTTAAGATTTTTTTAACTTTTACTATACCTTATCAAATTTTGATACCAAGTGAATGTTCTTATGTGTTCTAGACCCGCCATTCATAGCGCAAGAGACTTTGCGAGCGTGGCAAAAGAAGAACCACCCGTGGCTGGAGCTGAGCGACGTGCACCGCGAGACCACAGAGGGCGTGCGCGTCACCGTCATCCCCTTCTACATGGGTAGTCGGGAGTCGCAGAACTCAGCTGTCTATTGGGTGAGATGCATCTTAAATTCTATATCAATTTGTTAAAGAAACATGACATTTAGTTTACTTAACATAATGTGGATGTTAAAAAAATTCCATAGCGTGATTCATTATCTTATAACGCCATCCTTATTACGTTGCAGATAGTCATCACATATCTTTTTTATCTGTTTTTTTTGGACATTAATTTGGTGTTTGTGGATTCATTTTTAGCCCATCTCTTATCAAGTTGTTGACATTATAAATGAATTGTTTGTCGTGCAGTGGCGCTACTGCATCCGGTTAGAGAACCTGGGCGCTGCGGCGGTGCAGCTTCGCGAGCGCCACTGGCGGATCTTCTCGCTGAGCGGCACGCTGGAGACGGTGCGCGGCCGCGGCGTGGTCGGCCAGGAGCCGCTGCTGGCGCGCCACGCGCCCGCCTTCCAGTACAGCAGCCACGTCAGCCTGCAGGCGCCCAGCGGACACATGTGGTCAGTACACGCGGTGCTCGCAGGCGACCCTGGCGATCTTCTCGCTGAGCGGCACGCTGGAGACGGTGCGCGGCCGCGGCGTGGTCGGTGGCCTTCCAGTACAGCAGCCACGTCAGCCTGCAGGCGCCCAGCGGACACATGTGGTCAGTAGCAATATAGTCGTAGGTCAGTCAGCAGGTACTGGCGATCTTGGATTGGTGTCAGAGAACCCTGTTCCCATAATCTCGTCTTCTCACCAAGCTCTTTCTGCCCCAACTATATCGTAATGAAACTGTTTAGTTTCATTACGGTGGTTAGTGCAATTTTACTTTGCACTTCATATTGTATTTATGTCTAGAGCCTTGATAATGTACTGAAACTTGTGCATTAATAATAATATAATCTGTGTGATTTAATCACTATTACTACATAGTATAAAACAAAGTCACTTTCCGCTGTCTGTCCCAATTTAGACTTGGATATTTAAAAGTATGCAACGAGAGTAATTCAAGAGGAAGGTTTATATGTAATTTACGCGTGCGAAGCCACGGGCAAAATCTAGTTAAAGTATATTTGATTACAGGGGTACGTTCAGAATGGAGCGTGAGGACGGCTACACGTTTGACTGCCGCATTCCTCCCTTCTCGCTGGAGAGCAAGCCCGATGATGCCACGCCCACCGCGCCCTCCGCCGCCGCCTGACCGCGCGCTACACGCCTGGGCCACGGCTACACTCGCTAGCTACATGGCTGGCAAGTGTAGCCTACAGCTGCGGCTACACACCCACCGGCCGAGGCGACACTTTTGACGGTGTTGGATATCTGTTCAGCTGCGGCTACAATTTCATCTGGCTGCAGCTACACACCAACCGTCTCTGCTATGCTATGCTATGAGCTATGTGTCTTGGAATTATTTAATGGACACCTACTTTCGACCTACCATTCCTACAATTTGTCCTGTTGAATGAAATGAAGATCAGCCAGATGGATTTGACCAGATAGTTCAAAACTATTCATCACCTCAATGTGTACCATATAGCAGCTTGACGATTCAGTTGAAAGCAGTCTAGCCGTCTCAATGTGGAGCATGCTGGTGGAAGTAACTGTGTTGTCGCAGCGTTTCCGGCCTTACCTTAGAACATTACGGTGTGACTAGTCCGCAGTAAATAGACGTCGCTAGAAAATTGTTATATATTGTTTACGATTATGATAGAAGTTGATATTATTTATTTATGTGTCCCCAAATTGCATGTCGTCATTGCATCCACGTAAGTCCATCGAAATTATTTTAGCTCTTTTTTATTTAAACCCTTAGATCTGTAATAAATTACAGTATTCTGTTTAATCTTAGTTTTATTTCTGGGATTTAAATGAAACTTATTGTGACTATTTCCTAAGGTTAATTTATTGGGAATTTCGCTATTATGATGTAATAAAACGTTGGCATTGCACCTTCACAAATAAAGCTGTACAACTGTTATTTGTACATCACATTTTTCATTTTAAATTAGATTAATAATATGTATTATGCTAAACTACTACATAAATATTAACAATGATAAAAATGGGATCCATTATTTGCAAAGTAACCTTCACCATTGTTGGACATCTTTCTCTGAACTCTGGCCAAACTTGGCTGAACAGTAACCGCTTAAATATAAATAACAGAAATTCTGGGATCTAATGACGTATGCAAATATATTCTTGACAAAATGTCTGTGGTGATACAATCTAGTAGGCATTAATTTAAATTCATTATCTACTTTAGTCCTAAACACTATTTTATTGCCCCGCTCAAGCGATTTTTTCCGCCTCAAGCACAACCTAGGTCTATTCAAGTAAGTACAATATCATAACATTCAAAATACATAGTCAATCTTGTCTAACTATACCTGTGCTATGACCACAATCTGAATATCTTATGTGATACAAAAGGCACTTATTATCTCTTTGGTAAAACAACATGCACTTATGCATCCTAGTATTGATCACATTACAAACTTCATAATAATATTTACATATTCATTCTTGCTTTGCGCTGTATATCAACATTAGTGTTGCCAGATTATAATTATATGTTAATCCGATAAGCAATTTACGATATTCATTCTTATAATCTTCAATTGGACTTACTTAACAGTAAAATATGTTTTAAATTGTATTGTGTCATTGAATTTGGCTTGGTTTAGATATTGTCAAACGAGCAGCATATATTTTGATCACAAAAAGCCATTCGTACAAAACTTGACTTTATTATTATCTGGAAACACTAAACAAATCCATTATACTGACCGCCAAACATTTTATAATTTAATTAACAACTTGATTATAAGACGCAGAATTAACTAGTTATTGCATATCTCATATAACAATTAATTGGACCATTGCTTTCGGCAATTACAGTCACGGGTCGCTGCCCGAAGTGAGGATCGAAGAGGGAAAGTCTGTGCTTAACTATGGCGTTACCCAAGAAATATTTAAAACGATGGCGGAAATTTTAATTCTTATTAATAGTAACTTCGTTAATGAGTGTAATTGGCCGATGTTCTAAGGACATTAATATGGCAATATAATCCTTGCACAATAACTTGAGACAGTACCTGGAATGCGAATGATAGTTTTGTCTTTCATATTTTGCAAACATTTTGTCACATGACGCCATCACGTTCAAATCTCAAGTTATCACGCTCGGATCATCATATATAACATCATATAATCATATTGCATATACTGTTTATTTAATATTTAACAAAAAGCGGCGATCATTAATGAAATACTTGATACTACCACTGAACGACAATACAATCAATATTTAATAAAATATTTACATACCTATAAGTATTTTCGTTGTATTAGCAGTTTCCGTCACCGTTTTAAATAATTTCATGGGCCATACAAAATGAGAGAATTCAGTAAAGCTAGTATTATAACAACAACATTAAATAAACGGTTTGGAAGCGAGATTGTAGAGAAGAGTATTAGTATAAGAATATAAAATATATAGAAATTACTTAATACCAACATGTTTCAGTTTTGTACGCCAACTCGGAGTGTTACAATTTCTAAGACTTCCGAATTTACATATTTTTGTTACATAGGTAATAATGCTTTTATGTGCAAAAATTCGCCTGTATCTAATGAGAATATCAGAGACTTGAAAATTGAAGTCTCTTATTAATTAATTAAAATTATTAGAAATCATCATTCGATATTTTTTATATTCTCATACTTCACTGCACAAGAAGAGTTTATCGAACAATTCAATTCCGAGCTTGTCAATTTTTTCTAGAAACACACGGTAAAACTTCGTCGCTAGAATTCATAATCAATTTTTACTACCTATGTTAGTCACGTCGTATTATAAATATGCGTACCAAAAGCGGAATTCCGTTGAATATGATTTCCTCATACGATTTTCTCGCTCAAGAACCCTATTCGACTTTGAAACTCTTCTTGTGTTTGGCTCAAGAGTAGTTTTGTCACACATTATATTATGTCTAGATACATCGGAAAACAACTATACATGAAAAACAGCTTAATTTTAATACACACACACTTTTGGTTTTGTGTGCATCACACTAAATTGCACGAAAAAAAAATAGCAGAGAAAGCATTCAAATTTCAGAGCTTATTTTTGGCAAAATTTTCAGACCGACGGCATCTAGACATACTATAATACATTTGATTCTAATACATCAAGTTACCGCGCTAGTTGTATGATGAGTGCTGCACACATTTCAAAGAACTCCATGGTGTGGTGTCCTTGGCTATGGGTTGGGGTGCTGACCGGGGGGATGGCCGCTACCAGGGGTGATGGAAGTTCTTCCTCAGGGTCCTCCTTCTCACCAGACAGCGATTTGAAGTCCAGCAGGTATGACTTGTAGTCCACTTGGTACAACTGAAGCGACATCTTCACAAACTTGTCCGTCATCTTGTTCAAGGTGCGTACTCTGGTATGATAAAAAATACTTTAGTACATACTAATGTCATCGTAATTTTGTTAAGTCTGTGGCTATTTGCTTAATACTTCTCAATAAGAAGAAAAACATTTTAATCATTACAGAAGTCCAGCTATTTTTAATCAACATAACATAAACATACAGAAATAAATCCCAATTTATTTGACAGGCTAATAAGTGCGCCGTGAGTGAGGAAACTTTTTTTTTGTTGGAAATTAGTACCCTTTTTATACTTTCTTATCTTTTATGAAAAATCAAGGTTATCAACCTATTATAGTTTTGCTTCTTTAAAAACACAATTTACAATAAGTGTAGTCTTTTCCAGTTACTTGAAAAGAAAATCATGATATTGTACTCACCTGACATGATACGGGTTGATCACCTTCCATTCGTAGTCAAGCGCCTTCATGGCTCGGAAGACTTCTAACATGATGTCATTGGGTTTGCTTTGAGATCTGATACCCAAGTGCCATTTCGCCCTGCAAGCAGTACGATTTATACAAATTGAATAAGGCCTATACAAGAAAGATTAATGACAAATGAGACTTTTGAGAATTCATAAATAAATATGTCACTATCACTACACAGTATAAAACACAGTCACTTTCCGTTGTCTGTCCTTATGTATGCTTAGATGTTTAAAACTACGAAACGGAATTCGATATGGTTTTTTTAAATAGATATTTTAAGAGGAAGGATTTTATTTATAATAACATCATTATATGGTAAAGAAGCGTGCGAATTCGCGGAAAAAAGCTAGTAATACTCGTATAATAAATATTGAACATTTGTTTGTCTTGGTTGGTATGGTATTGGGCTCAGTTGCGCTTATGTAGCAAACCTTATAAAATAAGACACAAAATATTTTTTTCTTAAATATTGCATGGATATAGAAATAAAGAGCAATTTGAACTTAAACTGAAATCAATTTGCTGGTTAATGTACTTTTATGATACTTATGATTTACAGAATGATCGTTTACTGTGCGAATTTATTCCATCCACATGTAATAGATAATGTTGGTAGAGTAGGCATTTCAAGGAGTGTGAATAAAGTGTGTGTAGTGGAATGTGAGTGTTTGCATATGCGTGCAAGGGTAGTATATGTTTCTCTGCGTAAGTGCGCGCACATTGTACATGTGTGTGTGTGTATGTACGTGCAGTGAGTATGTGATGTGTGCGCTCAAGCGTAGAGTGTAAGTCTCTGCGTAAGTGTGCGCACCTTGTATGTGTGTGTGCGTCTATGTATGTGCAGTGAGTATGCGATGTGTGCGCGCAGGCGTCGAGTGTGAATCTCGGCGTAAGTGCGCGCACATTGTATGTTTGAGGGTGTGTATGTTGTGCAGCGAAAACCACATAGGTGTGCGCGCGCGAATTGTGTATGCGCATGTGTGCGCACGATATGTGTGCGTGTGTTCGTATAAGCAGCGTGTTGCCGTCACCTCTTGACGGGCGTGCCGCGCGCCTTGTCGTGCAGCGGCTGCGCGGCGGGCGAGGTCTTGTCGCGCAGCGGCGCGATGCGCTCGGGGTGCGGCCGCGAGCTCTCCGCCGCCGCGGCCGGCGGGGAGCTGCCTGCGAACGCAATACACGTTACGGTTTCAAACTGCACTTGGCAATATTTTATTCTTGACGCGAAGTAGTTTGCTTAACTTCACAAATTGTATATGCACTCATAAGATAAACTTGTAAAATTATAAAACATTGCTATAGTGGACACCTTAAGGATCATGTAGTGTCATTTTTAGAGGATACTGACCCACTGAATGCCGATTTCGAAACCGTAACCGAAGCAGAATATTTAGCCTTCATACACTGCTGTATTTAGCTTTCATACATTGCTATGAATCAAATACAAAACAGTAAGTTAAATAAAAATTGGTGTAAAATAATATCAAAACATCGATCAGTTCAATTTTCTCCTATGTATTTCGGGCATTGAGTCCGATTTGCAGCAAGCAAAATTTGTGTAAAAAATAAATACTTAAAGATTCTGAACAAACTCACTAGCAACATAGAAGTCCTTAATCTCCGCCTTAGCAGCTTCATCGGCGATGCGCTTGTTGTCTATGATGAGGTGATAGGCGATCGCGAGCTGGTCGTGGGGGTCGCCGCTCAGCAACGCGTTGTGGACTTCGTGCTCCTTTACGTTGAACTTCTCGCATACTTCTGTTATAGCTTCTGTGTCGATCACGCTGCTGTCCTGGTCCAGTTAGCAAAAATAAAATAAAAATATTTATATTGTCCTTGTGTATGTCCTTGTCTTGTGTGTTGTCCATGGCACCCACGACACAGGGAATGCTAGTGTGGGGCTATGAGTGTGAAGCGTTATTATTATTTATTCTATCTTTTAGCATAAAAACCATC
>DWPV01002520.1:0-17056 GCA_018251915.1 Urbanus proteus proteus
TAAGGGTAATTTTCATATATATTTCATATAGGGACGCAATCGTTTCGTCGTCAGGTACGATTTGGCCATCCTTCTTTGCTTCCAAATCGGAGTAGCCTAATGATACTTAGTTCGTGTCGGCGCATTGAAATTTTTGTCGATATCGTTGCAAAGGGATGGTCACACGAACAATTATGGTAGCGTTTACGTGATTTAAAGTTTCATACTTAAATTATAATTTGTTGACTGCAATTTCTTTTATTAGTCTTGAGACCGCAGTCTTATTTATAGCTCATGTGAGGAATTAAGTGCTATTTTGTTCTCATTTTAAAGGTGTAGTAACAGATTTACACTTATTCGCGGTGGTTTAGATTACCTCTGATTAACAATGCATATGCATTCAACCTCCTTTAGGACTTTGCTGAGGCTGAACTTTAGCTGAGACTGGCTGCAGATATCCATGGGTGAGAATGCCACTTACCTACACATATACAGATAGACTGCATTATGATTTGCTACTTATAAATATAAAAAGTGACTTTAATATTCGTTAAAATGATATCGTATATTACGTTGTGAAATATTATCGATGAATATGTCGCAAAATAGCTATTCTAATATAAACGTTGTGAACAAGCCTTATAAAATGGCGTGTTTATGTTCTTTTTCAGCCGGCTGGGCTTGATTGGCAGTGCAAACAAATCTTATTCGAAAAGCTCTACAAAAAGAGCTTTTTGACTTTGCCTCTTTGTGCCTCAAGTTTTACCTATGACACGTATTTCTATTGACTAAAAAGTTAACTTTAGATTCTAACTTTTGGGGTTCTCGTTGAATGATATAGTGACGTAAGCAAATAAGTGATACAAGATTAAATACTAACTTGGACTTTCCAAATTTAGGCTTATGTATACTCGTATACCGTTTATATTGAAACATGCTTCGGGAAAGTTCTCACATAGTTCCCTGATATAAAAGATAAAGTATTCTCCGATGCAGTAGCTTATTTACGCAACAGTGCTCAAATTATCGCATGCCATAACTCAGGCTCGTTCGTCCATGAAAACGGAATACAGGCCCGTTAGTCCCAAGTAATGGAAGCCTATCTGCGCCCGTTCATCTCAATTCCACTACCGTAATAATAATGCGCGGTGCACGAATATTTTAATCTATGTGTACACTGTGTCACACGGAGCTATAAAAGCAATTAGTGACAATGGTAGGTAGGTAATGGGCGATATGGGCCAATGTGTGATCTGGCGTCGTGCCAGCGAAAGGGACGGACTATCACCCCTCCCTTTCCCGCGGTACACCGGAATTTTTCATTTGTTTCGGAAACGGACGATAGTTCCGCCGGTTTTATTAAATTTTTGCGCATTTTGCATGGATTTAAGCATTTTTGGAGCACTGTTGAAACGGTGATACGGTGAAATACTAGTGTTTTTTGTACTAACTAGTACATTTTACGGTTAGAGTAGACTAATTTGTCGAGTACGTACGTAGTGAAAATTCGGAATAGTATGGATTTCATTTTAGCTCTAAAAATAAATTGTTCTGTAATCAACAGGAATATTTTACGCTTTTTTGTTGTCTAAGCTTGAACAATTTGTGTTAAACGTATAATTTTTGTAGGAAATTCGAAAAGGGAAAATTATTTATGTTACATAAAAGTTACTACATTATTTTGTATTTAAGAAAAACTCTGTTTAACTTATCTCATATTTTGAAGTGTCTAGAAAGGCGCTTGTAAAAGTTTATTGTTACATTAAACTCAGTTTCCTGTTTCCAGGCGAAGGCGAACTAAGTAACGTTGATTAATTTTGTTTGCGTTTCTGATATTAATCTCTGCCCAGCAGAATAATTCAAAGTCGTAAACAATGCATTTATACTGCACTCTAAAGAATTATGGAAGGAAAGAATAAAAACGTTAGAGTTAAATATGAATTAACTATTATATATCTTTGTCGATACTAGTAATGCCGTAGCAATGGTCGAAAGTCGACCAAAATTAGTGAAAATGAGACATAATTAGTTAAACTGCATTTAAAAGAAATAATGCATTTTTGACATTGTTGACTGATAATAATAGGCATGTGTCTTACATTGTCAGTATTGTTGTCAATAATATACATATAGATATTTTTTTGTTCAATTTGATAATATTTGTAAGAGTTATTATGCATAAAAATTATCTTTCAATTATGTTCGCTGCATGAACTTCCAAGTATGCCTAGTCTCATACGTCTTCATGCGCACAGTATCAGAAAAGAGGACGGGAAGATTTCGCTTTTATTCTATTTATATTAAAAAATGAATTTGTTGTATCACTTAACTTGTCAACCAGAATTTCTACACACATAGCCCCACAGTAGGATTTTAGGATTAGTTAAAGTGAGCTGTTATCTCTTGTTATGATTGTTGTATGCATCTTTAGTTCTTCACATCAAGCAATATTTACATTTACAAATTCGATATTTATATCAGCAGGAACCAGTAGTAATATTTTTCTTTATTTCTAGTAAGTCTTACCACCTAACTCAGAACACGTACAGAATAGCAAGAATTGAAATATTCAAAACTATTACAGCACACATCTATAACGACCCAATTCATAGCGAATGTAGAGCGCCGACTCCACAACGGACATCATCCGCGGCAGCTCGTTCCCTCTACAATGGCTCTAATCTCACTTTATTACTACGAAGACCCTGTGAGGTTTCATTAATATCAGATTGCTCTGCTGCTATACGACAGACAGAAATATTGAGCGCAATTTCATGACGCTTTTAAAAGTTTTAATTTTGAGTATTTCTATCTTATTTGGCGACCTGACGGCGGAGCGGTTATCATACCGGTCTGACGCGCATTGAGTCCCGGGTTCGATTCCCGATCAGACAGATACCTGAATGATGAATTTAGATTTCTGTTCCGGGTCTGCGTGTTTGTGTATTCGTCTTTGTGTATCCATGGCACTCATGTCACATGAGGTAATCATAATGTGGGGTTATGAGTGTAGAAAGCGTCTTAATGATAGCTTTCAAAGGTACTTGTACGTAAAATATCAAAAATAATGAAAGTTCTGCATGTGCGATGAAAAATGTAATTTTTCCCAAAATTTTACACTTTAAGTTGCTTTCGTTTTAACGTTTAACGAAAATCGCTGAGTATTTAAAAGTGGTGAGCATATAAATTTTAAGCATCCTTTTACCACCTTACAATCTGTGTAAAGAAAGGAATGTGTCTTATTATAGACATGAAGCGAGTGGCCAGATAATATTGATAAAAGATATAAAACTATATATGTGTCATATAGCTAGCGGACAGGAAAAACGTTCCAATTAATTTGGAATGAATATTATGAATGTCAAAATATTACTGTTGTTTTGGTCATAATATTTAAATGCTAGCGCCCACGTTAAAAATATTACTTTCCCATTTAACACGTTTTCAGTCGTTTAAGTGAGTAAAGAGGAAAGTCGGGTAAATCGGATAACGTTGCGAAGGAAGCGGTGAGTGGATTCAGGGTGAATTATGTACGAGCTTTAGGGAGGGTATTATCCCCCGCTCCCGATAATTGTCTCGCGGCGACCGCGTTTCGTCACTCTGACCTTACGCTAGTGGGGAAAGTTGGGTAAATTTTAAAGTTTGTTTTTAAAACGGTTGACGTAGCAAACAAGCGTGATTAATGGGATTGTTAGTGGTCACTATTGCCTATGGACGTTTAATTCCCACTCTATATTGAACGGGTCCAATCGCAAATATGTTGTCCCTGAAGCTAAGACGGTCACTTCACGTCACTTCTTCACTGTCACTGACTTGTATTACAAGTCAGCCAGCATCGATGGTCTTTTAAATTATATGATTTTTTCACCTAGCTTAAGTGAAAAAATTACATCTATTTTTTGGTTTCTGGCAGTGGTTTCTCTCTGTTCGAACTACATATACTATTTATACCATCCTTTAGTGGTAATAGCCCACTTGCTAATTATTAGAGAAGGTTGAGATTATCCCACTTGCATAGTGCTTGAAAATCAAAATCAAAATTAAAAATATTTTATTCAAAGCAGATTCTTTACAACAATTTTGAACGTCAATTTTTTTCTCTACTACCACTTCGGAAGGTGTTTAGTTATGGAGAAGAAGTTGAAATTTGTAGTAAAAATTCGTTTCCGGCTTGGGAGGCATGTAATGCTAATTTTAAAATCAGTGTTTTTATGTTTATGTATGCGTGTGACCGTGGTGCCCAATATAACATCAAAATAAGAAACCCAGTAGGAATTATTGAGTTTAGTTAGTACTAATATTATAGCACGTTTTTACTTTCTTTTTAGTTAGTTATTCGATCTACTAAATAATAGTTACTCAGGCTTTTCTGTAACCACATTAAATTACTTTTCTTTGCGTAAATCGTACTTATTGTTATACTAAGCTATACAGTTGCAAGCCGCAAGATTCAATTTCCTGGATTTATTTTATAGTTATGCAGATGTTACGAAATTCTGTATGAAAAATTCTGTTATCGCTAAATAGAATTGTGGTGTGACGTTTAGAGATTTATTTATTTCGATGTTTTTTTAACTTGAGTCAATAATAATACTACATTCAACTGATACCTCTATTTCTGTTTAATAGACGTTGTTTGTGCTATGTTCTTGTTTTTATACCCATAGACCAATTAATATTTTTTTGTTGTGGTTGCGATACAAAAACTTTTGCATACTACATTTAAACTGAAAACAGGAATATGATTTTATTATTTAATATCTGAACAAGATTAAAGCTAAAACCGTCTACTTGTAACATCATACATGACTGTATATGTTAGGAATGATTTTCTCTCCATTACGTAGATAATGAAATCCCATTCTTGAATATGAAAATTTCATCATATCGTGTGGCAATATCATTTTTACTAGTTCTCTACTTTTATTACCTTAATAGCGCAATAAGTATTTATTGCTACAATTTAATTCTAGATGACGTATGAATGAGAATTCTCCGAAAACAAGTCTCGAAAACAATTATCTTCCCGTCGCAGATCAGCGCGATTCTTGAAGCCTACTTAATTCCGTAATAAGAACATCTCAGCGTTCCGTGAATAGAACTAAGCCTCTTACTGGGCTCCATTATACAGTAATGACGACTCGAGCGTTTCTCTCCTGTTGCATGAAAACCCTATGAGAATTATTGTAAATCTATTTATGGAAAAGATATTTTTGAATTGGAGAATATGTTATTTCTACTGCAGTGACGTCGCTATTCTGCCAGTCAAATATTCATAGGAATATTATTGATATTTCACTATAATGTTTCATTGAGTTTCAATGATAAAGCTCTTAAAATCTTCAAATGTACTAAATAATTCCTTTAACTAAGTAAAGGCAAGTTTTTAAATGTGTTACTGAGTTGATTTAAAACTATTTCTTTAAGCTTTAAGCCCTTACTTACGTGTGTATGTGCATTATGTATAATATACAAATTTATCAACTGTATCAATACCAAATGAAGCAATTCAAATCTATCAAAAATAGAAAAAATAAAAATTTCAAAAACGAACAGCAATTTTGAAGTTAAAAAAAATCTTAATTGTTTAAACATTAACCATAACACTAAACACTACAGGTATGTTCAGACAAAAAAATACAAAACTGCATTTATCTTAAAAAAATGCGACATTAAACTACTCTACTAAAAACTCACAGTAATCACGAACGTTTTGCAGAACCAAGTGTTGTTTAGTAAACACAAGCTAGCGGTATGAAAGGGTCGTTTTTGCAAAATTGCACGCTACAACACCGCTAAGACAATCCTGTAATTGCATACACCTCGGCGGCTGCACTACCACGTGGAAATTGGTAAGGCTCTCGTCTGACCATCAAGTAACGAAAATTATATCTACTGTATTTTTCATGAGAATTTAGTAGCGAACAAGAAAGCAGTTCACCTCATAATAAGTAGTCTCTGCTGGCCATGGACTTCTGTTACCAAATGTGTCTAGAACAGGTTCATTGCTACTTATATGGACTATGTCATAACTTATGGTAAATTAAGACGCCGATTGGACAATTGGCGTCTTTGGCTTTTGTCTAAAGACGCCGATTATACAATCGACATAATATATACTAAACAAAATATAAATATTGTCTATTAAGATGTCATTATATTAACTTTCATGTGCTTTGTCTCTCTAGTTTCGGGACCAGAATAGGGCTACTTCCCTATATCCCTTGCCTGTCATAAGAGGCGATTGAAAAGATGCTTCCAGGATTGCGGGCGGTAAGAGTGACCGCTGGATCCGCCCGGCCAGCGACCCTGGGAATGACGTTTGACGTTACGCTTAATGACGACAGTATGTGTGGTCGCGTCCCGTCATGAACACCAGATGAATTCAAATAAGTAGAATTACTCATTTGAATGGAGCCCTACAAGACATTGCGCTCAAAGGACTCCGGGCGCATTCCTGAGACCCCGGAATCTTCTTCACACCGAGCACGGTCACCAAAGAAATTTAGTGAATAAAACTCCCACATAACTCGGCACATGGCGAAGGGTACCCACTGAAGGGATTGCTTTGAAAAGAAAAAGAAACAAAGGCCTCATGCTTTTATTCCACGATTTAGAATATTAAATTAATTTATGCAATTAAAACGTTATAAAATGATTTTGAATATTCGATTGTACTGCTACATCCACTTTATATGATATTGGCTATCTACTCGCATCGCAAAGTAAACAAAAAACATGAAACGCTTACACTACGCGGTGTGATATTCAATAAAATAACCGCCAGTAGCGTTACGTGCTCTCCAGCGCTCCCAAACGAGAAATGTAGAGCATTTCATGTGAACACACAACGCTACATACGTCAATAGTGACGCTTCAGTTGCATTCTTGTTTATATTCGACATTTTCATTATAGCAATAATATTTAATTTATTTAAAATGTGGGATTTTTTTTATGTTTCGACCCCGAAGGTTCCAAAGCCACAACTTTTTTGACTAATATCAGCAGTGGTAAGCGCTGCTCTGTTCTGGTCAGAGGCGTGTGAAAAGGGAGACATAGCTACTTATCCGAGGCGGTTCAACGTCCATAATCCATAATGGATAAATAATAACAAACTTAGGTATATCGATTTTTATCGATTGTTTAAAATTGAAAAAGCAAAATACATACTTAAAGTCTAGCAAGAGGTAAATATGTTTGAGTATTACGCAAATTTAATAGGAGCATAAAATATATACTACTATTACTACCATAGCAAATAAAAGTTCTATGCGTTAAATTTTTACACGCTGCTCGTGACGTCACTCGCGTTACGGCTGAGTGACGTCGTCCGCAATATCGCGAGCGTTAGAAGTTCCAAATAAAAATAAAACAGAAAATAAAAACGAGGAATAAAGGAGGGAAATTTAAAGACGATTTATTCTGAACGTGTATAGGATATTGCTGTACGAGACTTGTTAAAACTGTTAACTGTTTTCTTGAACAGATAATATATTATAACGGGTACAATTGACTTAGCAATAAATTTCGTTTTGCGCAATAAATTTTCCTTTTAACTGACTATTTTTTCTACGAAAAGTTTTAAAATTAACGAATTACTACGCTTTTCAATTTAACAAAATCAATGTAACTATATGAATTTTAGGTAGCTAGTTTGATTCGGAAATAATTTAGTAACTCTTGTGAATCAGTGATGACAATGTAGATGATAACAATATACATACATACATATGTGTAAATAACTCAATCTTCCGTAATCACGCCGACCGGTCGCCATAGGATTGTTCCTTTGGCGACCGGTCAGCCTGATGCACTTCGCAATCTACTTACATATATTGGGTCCCGCGACCCACCGCAAAATAAAATATTCGTACGTGACGAGCTCCGAATTATGACTGACTGTTTTTGTATGTAATGTCCGACACGTCAAGTATTTAAAATTTTGAATTTAGATTTTTCGGCCAGTCCGAAACCAAAAAGTAACAATAAAATGAACAAAGCCGTGTTGAATTCATTTCTTATACAGTTCTCTGTCTCGTCATTATAAGTCCTTATAATAACGAGGAATATGATGAATAATATCTTTCCACAGAAATCCATAAATTTCTGTCACCAATACGAGTAGTTAAATAAAGACACTAGACTAGCAATCAGGGATGTAACATAGAGAATTTTTCCGATTATACTTTACTTACTTTACTATTATTGCTATTTATTTTCACCTTCATAATACAAAGTTTGTTTAACTTAAAAATTGTTTTACATAATGCGTGTGTACACTATGGTACGGTTTGTACGGTACAAAGGTACAAATGGAATGTTGGGTGGCAAACGTGTGGTATTTGGGAGAACGTGTAGGAATTTTCAACGGCCACTATGCGTAGTAAACGGTTTTTTGGATGGCTCTGCGTACCATTAGTGTTATTTATACACATTTAATGTTTATCGTAATATCTGGTTCCGAATAGCTTATGTTGGGATATTTTGTGTATTTTGGACTCTATTCTTATTTCGTAGATAATGTTTGTATGGTCTAAAGTACCAGGGTGTATGTCCGCACTAGTTAGTGAAAACGTAATTAGCTCACAGTGGAATCAATATAAAATCAACATAAAAGTAATGTCAACTTGCAATGCAGACGGGGCGCATAAATACGGGTAAAAGCAAAAACATGTCTGTTTTATTTCATACAAATATGTGTTTTATTTGTTTGCTTAAATGCATGCAAATACTATTTCCACCCATAAGTATGTGTAGATTATATAACTATACAGATGTGCTAAATATATTTGAGGAAATATTTGTGGTCACATAAAATTATACATGATTCGTACTACTAAATATACATAGTAGGTATTTCTGGTAGATATTTATATTCTGGTAGATATTTCTTCTACTTGGTTTTTAAGTACTAACGTCCGACTCCTAAGCCGTGTTATGTATGCGTAATATTCTATTACCCCAAATATAAAAGAGAAGGCAAAATTAAAAGGGAAGGAAGTTGATATCTTCCGACAAATTAAATATCAAAGAAAGCGATGAATAAGCTTTACAAAGCTTTATTAGATAGGTGTCAATTGTACGCTGTTTATTAGAAGTTTAGGAGAGATTAATTTGATTCTCGCACAGAAATAATATAATTTCGGTACGAGAATTTCCAAAATTATGGAACATCATTGGAATCTTTTTATTAACTTCGTAATATGTACGGATACCAAATTTTAAGTATATAAGCTTAGTAAAGTGAAGTAGACGACTCATAAATCCTAATTACGTTTATTTATTTGTTTGTAACGCCATCACGCTTTAATTACTGAACTGATCATTATGAAATTTTGCACACACATTGCCAGAGCTCCAGAAAAGAACATATAGTACCTTTCATCAAAAAAGAGTACTAATTTTGAGGAATAGAAAAGCAAATTTTTACCTTCATACTACCTACCTTTATATTTACGGTCTCTTGGTAGTAATGAAATACCTGAAGCATACAAACCAATTATGAATGCGAATGTATACACACATATTAACGCGAGCGAACCCGTAGGCAAAACTAGTATTCCATAGGCGGTAGAAAACTGTGTCGTCGTTGTCATTTCTCTACTGTCGTTACTCATACGTATTTTTCTCTTGGTTTAAGTCAAATTGAGCTTTGGTGATCGTCGTTCTTCGGTTTTAGTTCTTTGTGTGGTGATCAATATCATTCAATATTGACTTTAAAATGAAGGTAACAAACTCATAAAACAATGTTCATTGAGGACACGTACATCAAATTTCACGCAGCTAAAGCCACCAGTGAAAGATGGTGGAATTTATGAGGAATATGGCCACGAGCGGTGACAGAGAATAATGTTACTCGCCGTGCTTACAGTGCCTACAGTGCCCGGTTATGGTAAGGATGAACTCGTATTAAAACTTGTTTGACTACAATATATTATATTGTATTGAGTTCAATAGCCGTTTTAAGTCAGTAGTATAAACGCATCTATAATCCGTCTGCAGGTAGCACCTTTGCTCTTAAAAAGTAGATATAAAAGACATACCATTTTATACAGATGTATTTAAAATAATGTAAATTTTAATCACTATCCAGCGCTATAACAATCTTCATTGAGGTAGAGCCAGCGTAAATTAATCATATAAAAAGAGAATACCGATTTCCGCATATGTGTTTCGAAAAACAATAAAAAGTATGTAATTCTCTGGATTTACGAAGAGCGGTGTCAACCGATCCTCTTTAAGCTGAGCAATAAAAACTAACGGCCCGGAGTTCAGCCGGCGATTACTAGCGGTGCTGGCATTCTCCAAGTTACCAGCACTTGGGCAATGCAGTATATTGTGGCAATAAATACACGCGAACGGTGTGCTACGTAAGTGCACTTACAAATACTTTTTATGCGTTACAGTTACATTTACTTACTCGAACATCAGAGCACTGCTCGATTCATTAGTCAACATACATAAATAAAATTTAATAATTTATTTCAGACTACGTATCGCATAATCTTTTTGAAATCCTTTAACCCACTTGCGGCGTAGCACTTTGGCGTGATGGGTTTTTTTTTTTGTAAAATATTTCATAAGAAATTAAATGTTAAAGAGATTAATTGAATTATCTGATTAAACAATTTTTTATTAATTTAGAAACTGTAAAATCCGGTGGGGATTGTTAGTTCCCACCCACAGTTAAATCCCCACTAAGCTGAGTAAGTTTTATTAGTGAGGATCTTTGGGAAAAAAAAGTAACAATCCCCACTGGTGGGGATTTGTCGGTGGGGATTTCCGGAATAAACCGAAAATTTATAACATCTTAATAGTCTACATACTACTGGCATACAAGAACAAAGTTGTGAAGTTGTACACAACGTTATAAGTAAAATTACCAAGTAACCTCGAGATAACAATTTGAACGAAGTTTGTTTACTTCTCTAATTTTCTCCTAAACTATAGAGGAACTTGAGTCCCGAGTCGAGAGTAGTTGCGACCATAGATATATTATACTTAGAGTAGCCTAAAATGTGTCCATCGAAAAAAAGACAAAGCAAATGAGGCTACCTAATGTAATAAAGTGATTAGACAAAGATGAGTATCAGTTTTTCATCTTTCATTTTTCATTCTTTGTTGGACACTGACATTGACAGGCCTACCTTTGGCTCTCTTAGTCTATGTGTAATAACTCTATGGTTGCGACGTCCAATCTCTAAACCAATTAACTGTAGAGTTGTCTAAACATTGTCAACGAAAACAATATTATCTCGGGTTAAATTAAACTCGACTCTAACTCAATCAGAATTAATCTGCATTTGGGGTGCTTGACAAGGGGATAACTGTACGCAATGGTATTATCCACCCACGCACTTTGTGCGGGATAGTTACAATAATATATGTAGAGCAATAATCACGTTTAATGGCAAAAAAACAAAAGAGTTAAAAATTAATCACGCATACAATCTAAGCGAATTTTGTAAAATTGTTCTTAAAGTTCGTGTCAGTGAGTGTTTATTAAATTTATCGAAGAAAGGGTTAAGTTTTAAATAATAGTGCAGTCTAGAATTTAATAAAACAGTCCTCAAAGTGAGGGACTATTCCCTAAATTCTCGAAATTAAGTTGAAGTAGAAAACAACTATCTACCCAGTAATAAGTGGACACTAGCGCTCATGGATGCCTATAATCAACCCTACAAAAAAATAATTCTTCTGAAATCGATCACTGATGATCAGCTAGTCCTTTTTTTTTTGATGACGAGAGGAAACCTTCAAAAGGTACCCGACGCCTTGGAAGTGACGCCAGGTTATGTGGGATTTTTACCGCACTAAAACCCCCCCGGTGGCCGTCCGTGCCGTCTCAGCGCTTGACAGTGGAGGACTCCGGGAACACCATTGGACCTCCGCCGAAGTCCTTACGCCGAAGTCTTTACAACGGTATGCTACCACACATACCGCCGTCCTTCTCGGGGTTGCTGGCCGGATGGTTCGAGTTCTCACTCTTGGCGCCCGCAACCCCAGAACCCACATTTACTCGCCTCTTACGACAGGCTGGGGATACCGTAGCCCTATTCTGGTCCCGGAACTACAGGGACAGAAGAAATAGCACCTATAGAACGCATATCAGCATTCCTACTTTACCTATCTATTAGCACTATTGTTACAAAATAGAAATTACCTAGTTTCGCACAAACACAGAAACACTATATAAATAATTTAGAGTCGAAAATCCTTGCCATAAAACAGCTACCTACATAGAAAACAATTGCAGATTTATGCAAACGAGCGCTCGACTAACGCAATTGTAACTATAATACCGGCACTAGAACAACGGCAACCGTTAGCAATTTGTGAATAACTCAATAACTGCCAAGTTTGTCGGCTAATTAAAATTATAAACGCGGCCCCCAATCTTGGCACGACTGATCTGATTACGGTCCCTAGGTTTCGGACTTGTTTCACTAATAGTAAGTTACGATCTTGTTTAAGAATTTATTTTATTCTCATCTATTTTAGTTTTACATTTTTTATACTTAGGTGTACTGAGTAGTGGTTAGAAGGTGGTGTCATTGGAACGACTTTCATACTTGTTGTTATGATACAAAATTATCGTTAAGCTTTATTAAATCTCTTCGGATGTCTGACAGTTGGCTTGAATGCTAATGGAAATATTAAGAGTGTACCCCTAATGTTTAGTTAGTTACTTTAGATAATATTTAGAGAATTATCTAATATTTAGAATACTTATCTAAGTATTTAAATCACCTATCATGTATCAAATTTAGTAAAATAACAAAAGTTATTAACGATGTTTCCTAATAAGGGTACGACACCGATTTTTTACCACTTGCCTACTGAAAACTACTATGACTTTATATATATGCGAATTTTGTTAGGAATCACGTACGTCTATATAAACTTGAGAACTTTACCAAATATTTTAAAGGGATTAATAAAGATTCATTTTATGCTACGCTTATCGTTCGACTTATTCAGTAAGACAATATTGTGCAGACCTTGCCGCTTCGTAAAACAGACTCCACGACGAATTAGATTTAGACCTTGACAAAGGAAAGCCACTGGCCTCTGCGTGCCCCTTCTACCCCTTCCTGCGTCTCTGCCTCTTTCTAACCCTTTTATATCAACGCCTTTGGGCACACAACGATTAAAAGTTTGAATTGAGTAATTAAATTGAAAGACATTGCAGTGTTATCTTCGTATTTCCAAAGTAATTAAGGTCAGTCTTTGAACGCGATGGAAAAAGTTTTTTGACAGGGAATTTCCTACGACTGTTTTTCAATTAAGTTTGTTTTTGTTTTGTTCTTACTTATATTACATAAAGTATTGTATTGTATCATTGCGGACAATAGATACAAATAAATGTTATCGGGACATATGAGGCGTTCCACTTTCGCTACGATGTTGACGCGTTTATGGTCCACGGCGTAGACTTGAATTCGAGGTTGAATACTTAATTATTGATTGTGTAAGAATAAATCTTTCATGGGCAACTGCATTCGCTACTACAATAAAATTTCAGACCATATCACAAATCTCACAGAACGTAAATTTAAACTAGTCATTAAACAAACACCAATGCAAAAAGCATACTATAAAACAAATTATTATTTAACCGACAAAACTGTATGGTCTGTCGTAGCTCCAACTCCACATGTTCTTAGAGTAAGCTGACATTGTACATGAAACATTTTTTTAAAGATGTGTTTGAAAGAATTCTTGTGAACTTTGAATAAAATACTTTTGATTTTGAGTACAGTTTATGGGTGACAGAAGTAGGTATATGTACATAGTTGCATATTGTTTTTGTGTTTTAAGTATAATGAAAAAATATTTAATTTTATATTTTATCTGGTCATGGTCCCATCGTACAACTCCGAACAGGTGTCTCCCGCTTGGAGCATACTTCAGCAATATCCACAACCAACTCGTTTATTAGTCACGGTATTTATATCTTAGGCACTTTCTATTGTAAATGGTGGCAAAGTCACTACGCCATCCTGATTGAATTTCCCCGGAATATTCTCGATGCTAAGTCGACAACAATTATTGGAAATGCCCGTCTTCCATAAATAATTTCGTCGCTAACAAATTCTACGTTCAAGTGTTCGGATAACTGGAATTCCAATCGCGTTTAACGATCCCAAGTCATTTTAGGTTTTTGTAACATTTTTTGTTTGTGGTTTGACATGCAAGTTCCGTTTTCGATGCCGGGGACATTAATACTCGAATGATGAATTGAATTTTGTATTCTGAATTTGCGTATTTTAGTTAGTGTATTTTAGCACCCACCATACAAGAATTCTGATTATGCCGTTATTAATACATATAATGCATCGTTTTTCTTAGATGAATATGATGAGAGGTTTAAGAATTAAGAGTTTTTCAGAGAGTTTTAAGAGAGGTGTTTTTCAGCGACTAAATAACCATAATGATATTAAATTGCAAACAACTTGAAGTTCGGGAGTAATTTGTCACTAACTGTTATTTAATAAGTAAAATATCTAGTTAATTAATTTATCTAATGTAATTTTAACTTTACTTAACTGTTACAGGTAAGTTCGTGTCGAGATAGTGCGGGTAAGGAAACTGGTGGAATGATATTTTAAAGTTTTATTGAAGTCAGGAGCGAAGGAGTCCAGTTAAAATTATAAGTTGTACTAAAGTTAGCCATTTAGTCTTCTTACTGTTTTAACGATTTTAATAATAACAGTTGCTTATTTCAGTCGCTCTGGAAGTTGGATAATTAAGATCTTAATACAATTATTGCAAGGATACAAACAAGTACAAATTCGAAACTTGCATCTGTACTTTGTATTAATTTTAGTGTTGGACTATCTGGGTGATAAAGTTTCTATCATTTTTCAATGGGCGTATTAAGCCGTTAGATCCAGTTGTTGATACTGTAGTCAATAAAGCTTGCCGGGAGTCATTAAGACAATTCAAAAACGTTTTATACAACTTGGGCACTAATCAAAATGCCTATCCGCATTAGAAAGACGTGGCGGAAAATGTTACGAGGAACATGTGCTCGTCACATTGGTAACATTAAAAGTTTTAGATGCTAATGTCCCGTGATAGCATCACGTGATGCCAGCCTATGGACGTTTTCGACCACCCTCCATCAAAGCCTGTGTTCAATACATTCTGAGATAACCATAGAGATATTATACTTAGAGTAGGGGAGCCAGCCCAAAATATGTCCTTCGAAGAAAAGAGAAAATAAATGAAGCTACCTAATCTAATAAAATGATTAGACGAAGATAAGTTTAGTATACGTTTTTTCTTCTTTCCTCTTTTATTTTTTGTTAGACACACACTAACGACTGCGTACCCTACTTTAAATATAATAACTCTATGAAGATAATACGATGGAAATATAACAGCGCAAATCGCCAGCAAATAGTCATAAATGTGAAATATGTGAACAGATATCAATAAATTAACCGATACGGATAAACAAAATGACGTTAATATTTATCCAAATAGCAAACAAACCATTCGCATGAATCCGGATAAAATGTGACGTATGATCCGACTTTTGACCGTAAATAGTGAATGTAAAATGTGTTTTGATAAGCAATAATAAAAAATATTAATTTTTACTCAGGATTTGTGTCGTTTGCCGACATACTCGTACACATAAGGCGACCATCTTAGTCATTAAGAATACCTCTTAACTTTTTTTTGCCTTCTAACATCAGTGTTAAGCACTGTTGTGTGCTGGTCTGAAAGGTCTCGTTTGGGAGATATGTATACTTATCCGAGGCGTTCCAGCTCATTCCTCAGGGATAGCTACGCATCTGTGGTCAACCTCAGGTAGGACCTTGATCTTATATGTATAGAGTTAATCACAGATGTCCATGGGCCGCAGTTCCCACTTACCATCAGGTGGACTGCATGCTCGTTTGCTACTTCGATGATATAAAAAATACATATAAAAAACTCTCTCGTATGTTATGTGGGACTGGTTACAAGTATCAATGGGTCCAAAGCGGCGACCACTTACCATCTAGTGCATCGTCATATTTTCTTCTTCTTCTTCCCCCATTTAGCAATGTTAGGAATTTTCAAATAAGATGCTCTACTTAAGAATCTACGCTGCAATATTTACCATTTCTGGAATCTCCTGGTTTAATGTAAATATTAATCAGTTAGCCAGTTAATCAGTGTTAAAATTTGATTATGATATGTTACTTCTAGGATAATTTTAAGACAATTTTTAATATATTTTTAAATTTACTATTTGATATACGTAATTGTATAAAAAGCGGGCAAAATCGCAGTACGCATACCTCTCCATAACTTTTGTAACGTTTATATATTCTATTTTATATTTATTACGTTTATATATTATATTAAATATACAAGTAGGTATTTCGCTTTAATTGCGTTGGTCATGGTGATGGCGAGAATGCATTGGTCCGATTTAAATGATTGTTTTATCAATTTCAACAGTGTCCCGTGTACGCGGCCCGCTGTAATCTTATGTAAATCGTTGACATAATAATTTAAAGCTGAACAGCCCTACGTAACGGCGGAACGTGACGTAAATCACAATAACGGCCGCTGTCGTTAATAATAACGACGACCGTTACGCTCAAATTAAGTCAGTGTTTCAGAATTATCGCCTGTATAATGTTTGAATCGATCGTAATACATGGAGTTACTTTGTTAATGATGATGATTATGTATTTGTTTCACCGCGAATGAATTAGTTGTGGGCGATGATTAATGTTTAAGCTGAAATTATTGAATTTGAATTGAATTACCTACAGCTTATTGGACGTCATAGTTTTCAAAATAAACGATTTAGTTGTTATAGCTAAAACTAAAAAAAAAACATATAACTTGTGATTATAAATCAAACACTAAAGTGAATATCAAATAAAATTAAATTGAAATGAATATATTGCCATTGAGCGCCCTATTTTCTCTGTGCGACTCTAAACAAACAGACAAAAAATATAAATATTTAACAGGAATACATGTTATGGCTATTATTTATTTTATTTTATTTTTATAACATGTGAGTAGCAAACGAGCTTAGAGTCCACCTGATAGTAAGAGGTC
>DWPV01002521.1:0-17054 GCA_018251915.1 Urbanus proteus proteus
TTTCAGCGCATTTTGTTTATTTATATATTTACATATTTGAAGTCGGTTCTTTTTTTTGTTAAAAATTATATTATTATTCAACAATTCTCCATTCTCCAATTGTGCTGCGTAAATAGTGTGAAATTTATTAGATATTTGTCCCGATTTTGTAATTTTAAGTAGGTAAGTAGGGAATTAGCACAATCACTCGGGAAATAGAGTACTCTTATCTATTTTCTATTGCTGTTTACATGCGCATTCACATGACACGTACTATCGAAAGTGTATCATGTGATAGTGATACTACAATTAGCGTAACCGACTATTTGTTGACAAAATGAAAGATTAAATTGAGATAAATGTGTACAACGGTCGCTGTGTTATTATGGAGTGGGCAAACCGACCGTCCCAAGAGTACGGGTGAATGACTGGGTCTTCAACCTGAGATCTCGTAATGACGCATTAAATTGCCCAGCGCGATCCTGCGCCGTCCTTGGACTCGGCCATTTATAGAATAGAAAAAACCAAACATCATGCTCGGGTGTTATGAGGAAACTGCGCAGATACAAGGTGAAACGCCGCCGTTGAACAAAGACTCGGTAGACGTTTTCTTCCTTTGTCCAAAAGTGCTGTCTCGTTTAAAAGTTTCTGTTCTATGTATTGTGTTGTCTTGGCTGTGATATTGTTTTCAACTGTTGTAATTGTTTACGATAATCAATCTATGTATTGACCAATAAACCTTCCTATATTTGACCAATATTTCTATTATTATTTGATATTTCTAGTTTCATTTCAAAATGTTTATTTATCATCATCATCAACATCAACGTATTATTGTCCTACTGCTGGGCACGGATCTCTTCTCAGTGGTAGACTTCACACACCTTTTTTTTTAAGAACTCTCAGATGTGCAGGTTTCCTCACGATGTTTTCCTTTACCGTAAAGCAAGTTATAATTAATTTCTAATACGCACATAAATCAAAGATGTGTGCCCGGGATTTGAACCTAGGACCCCTCGATTGAGAGGCCAAGTTTCAACCATTAGGCTATCACTGCTCTGTTTATTTATATGCAACTCTAATGTTTATTTATCTTAAAACAAGCGACATTGCTGATTGACGTATTCTTAGGTATTATTAATACGTTTTCCTTTAAGGGTGACATTAGGTTTTCTCAATAACACTGTTAAAGTTATGTAGGCGTCGGGTGAATCATTGGTGTCGAAAACAGAATCGATGTCAAAATCCACGTGGGTATGAATAAAAGGTCTGCCACCTTTACCGCCCGCGACTTCCTACAGGTGTCAATACAATCTGCAATTGTAATAGTTTCCCATGGGAACATTAAAATGTGGACGATGTGGGGTTTTCACATGTCAGTCATAAATTTCAATACTGTACATTAAACGGTTAACTATAGTAGGAACAAGGCGAAATAAGGAAAAAAGATCGATGAAGAGATAGACAAATTAATTAAATTGGTTATTACCTATGCATATCTGAAATGTTAGCACTTGTAATAACTTTTCTTTCTCGGCCAGTAAACTGGCAGTTTATGTTTACTAGAATTCAAAAACCTAAATCATGCAATATTCACTCTTTTTCGTAATTCTCTAGACAGAAAAGTTTATTTAAGTTTATATTTTTAATTTTATTACCAAAGACCTTATGAGCTTTTAAACTTTTTATTAAACTTCATTAATATTCATGAATAGTGGTATAATTGTTTTAAATTTCAGTGCAATAAAAGGTATATAAAAAATTAACAAGCTTTTCCTATTAGTTGACCTTTAGCTCAAAGCAGAGCACCGATGGTATTTTAAGTAGAATATCATAAAGCAAGCGGCTCTGATGTTTAATAACTCGCGGAGCAAAACATTATGGGTGCAACTCGAATGGGAAACGTGTATGAATTTAGGGTTACCATCTTATTACATAAATATTACGAAAACATTGCAAAAACATAGTAATAGGTTCTTTAGAATTCAATTAGGTGAATAGAATTAAGAATTCATACGTTAGAATACATTCACAAGGATTTCTCTAAAGACCTAGTTTTTTTGGCCGACTCTACTCATTATAATAAGTAAATGTTCTTTGCTGTGCCTATGACGTTGTTCATGAAAGGATTCCTGGGGAGTGCCGTATTATTTTTTCTAAATTTTTTTTAGCACAACACTACAGTAGTATAATATATTACGGGTAGCATGGCAACCCTGTATGTACAGCACACATACGTGTAGTGAGAGGACGGTGCCTCGGTGGTGCGGGCGAGACGCGGAATGGCCGGAATGCAACCTCCTCGATGCAACGGATCGGCATGCAACGGCGAACGACCGCGTTGGCGCGCCGCCGCTCCACTCGCAAGAACCCAAGCGGCCCGAACCAAGGAGCTATGATTGTTGTAGATTGCGATCATCCTGTCAAACCTTTTGGATGAATTGTAGATAGTTGTGTAAGGTAACGATTCTATGGATGTATGATAAATCCTTTAATTAGATAAAGGACATCATTCATTTCGTACCCAAAAATGAAAGTGCCGACCAGAATAAAAAAAATGTGGATTCTTATCGGAAACAATGTCCTGAATTTTTTTTACTATGACAAGGAACGTGTAAAGGAACCTTAAAACTAAGTTAGACGAGGAATAGATATAATAAACTGCTACTTTTAACAGCACATAGGACTAAAATTACTATATTTACTATTAAAACAACTTAAGAACTACATACGCATCCAATACAACGCATAGAGATGATGTTCTAACGTGCGCTTACAGTTCGTATCCTATTGAGCTCGCTCTATACTCTATAATTGTTACTCCGCGGCTAAAACCACCGCGAGAACAACCGCGCATTCCCGTAGCCTGATTCACACCCGCCCTGCTTTATTTAACGCGGCGGTTACATCATGTTTGAATATTGTTATCATAACGCTGTAGCTCTCAATGAACGGCCGCGCTAAGTGCAGGTGTACGGATTGCGTTATGTTTTTTTGTTTGTTTGTTTATTATTTGTTTCTATACTTTACAATTATTATTTACTCTGACTCCGAAACTACCACGAGAACAACCGAGCATTCCCGTAAGCTGATTCACACCCGCTCTACTTTATTTAACGCGGCGGTTACATCATGTTTGATTTATTGTTGTTATCATATCGCTGTAACTCTCAATGAACGGCCGCGCTTAGTGCAGGTGTACGGAATGCGTTGTTTGTATGTTTATTTCAAGTAACATAACAGAACTTCTGCCTACAATGGCGATTTCCAAATTATTTTGACTTGGAGCATATACATTTATTATTTTCCATAAAAAAACCAGAGAGACAAAACAATTTTATATAATATTTCACGAATCAAATTTTGACGTTATTGCATCCGATCCAAAATGTAATACCCGAAAATTGTGTCATCATTCTGTGTAATGTTTGTTGGAGTTATGTTTTTCCAAAGATTTTATTTTTATTTTCAATATGTGTTTCTATCAAATTTTATGTGTGTACACAAGGGTTTATAATTTTAGATTAATATTGTATATTTTACCATCTAATATTTGCACAATTATTAATTAAAACAACATTATTTAATCGTACTGTGATATCTTCATTTTAGCAAAATTTATTACCTTTAATATTAAAGGTATTCTCATTAGAAACTTATTAACTTTTGTTGCTACCTATAGTTATTTTTTCTTTTTCATTAACATTCTCCTTAGAGTTCAAGAGACGATAAACAAATAAAAAACAGAGATGAACTTACAAATTCCTTACATTCCGTGCATGCACCAGCTTATGATATTGTGGTGCTTCTATTGCCTGAGATTTTAGGTTTACTGACTTAGAACACTAAGAGTAGACATTGGCCAATGGCGTCTTGTGATTCAAATGAAACGGTCGCCGACGCGGCGTAGCGGGCGATCCGGTTGAACAGAGTTGAACGTATTGGCGAGGGGGTCTCATCCTTCGTGGAATTTGCACTCACACATCAATGTACACCGGCGGTTCCCAAACAGTTGTCCGCGGGAACCAAGTTGTCGTCCGTGAATGATGAAAAATCACGTGGTTGTAATTTTCAGCTATTAGTAGGTACTTGGATTACAGACTAAAGATAATGCAAACTTAAAAATATATTTTCCAAATTACGAAGCTTTATAACAAAAATGTTATCTTTTAAATTAATAAAGGTTATTATTGAGTTCTAGATTTCAATTTATTTTGGGATAACGTTAGCATATCCCTTTCTTACCTACATCGTGGGTCCTGTTAGCAATAAAGAAATTTATCGTGGTCCATGCTCGAGAAAAGGTTGAGAACCCCTGATGTAGACGTTAGGTCGTTTGAAGGTGTACTGGCGGCTGCCTCTCCTGACTTTTTATATGATCATTGTTTGAACCTTCAGCGCTTCATATTTCGGAGAATTGGATTTTAGGGCCATAGGTACCTGGTCGGTTGTGCATCAAAAATGTTTTCGCAAGTACGGAGAATTTGGGTTTCTTATCTTAAGCCATGCACTTTTGTTTCAGATATTTACCTGGCTTTAGCTCTTATGAATCATTTGTTAGTGGTACAATAAAGTAATTTGGTGGCACAATAAACTAATTTGGTCCATTTTTTGTTCTATTGTTCCAGTTTTAACTCATTGAAATTATGAAAAGTTTGAAACTCTCTCAAATTTCTTTGTTCCTATTGATGAAGTTATTGCAGAGTTACCATTTAGCATACTGACAATAATATTTAATATAATAATAACAAAGATATAGCCATGACCGTAGCCAATGAGCTGTGTCCTTCTAAATGCATTTGTTTAGTATATCAGTTTATTTACCGCGTGATGAACTAAACTCAGACATGTGCTCGTGCCATTTTGTTGATAAATAAAAGCCTACAGCCTCATACGCTGTCAAAGTATACATAAGTAATTAAGTACATATTAAGGACATCTGCACTGAAATACTTATATCGACGCTGAAAAGCGTAATTGGTGTAACTCAAAAATATTTACTAACACAAGAGCCAATTACACAGTTGGACTACTCTTGTGTAGAGTTACGTACGATATTTTTGATTTACCTAAACCAATTAGAACCTATATACATTTATACAAATTTAATTCATTTGTAATAAACAAACACATTCTATATCACCGCCAGACCCAGACAGACAGGGAGAGGGTGCCGTCCCCTACATTGCCCCAAGTAATTTCCCCAGACTTATACTCGTATGTACCGTATGTAATGATTGTAGAATAATTTACGAGTTGGAAGAATTTGTGTTTAGTTTATAGTCTAATACTTATTTAACGCATACAAGATTGAGTGTTTGTGTTTTATTCGGATATTATTTTTCAAGTGGTTCTATGATATTTACACACACACAAGGAGGCTGTTGCTACTATTTGCACACATATATTAAACAATCTACCTACTTACTGAACCTTCATATTATAAGGCGTATCGATAACAAATAAAATCAATGTATCCACATTGATTATTGAGGCTAATGTACTTATGTTTATTTTACTACTATTCCCTTTTCCTTTTACGGTTGGCGCCAAAACGCGGCGTGGTACTTCCACGTTAATGGCCGCCGTTCATTGCGCTCGCTTGGGTGTATTGGCCGGAGCTCGCTACGCGCATCCTGCCTACTACGTTTCTTTTGTCTCATTCATCACCATCCACCAAATACGTGTAGAGTGGGACGACAATATCACGTGCAGCGATTTTTGTGCCACAGAAGGACGCCCCGAGATCAATGCACTTTCCGAGGACAACGAGGCCGTTTTTATACGGGTTAAGACTGGCCACCATGGGACGTAATAGGAATCTTAAGAGGCGGTGTTTAGAGTGAATTTAGAAATAAGCCCCCGAAGCCGACGTCTAGACGCGCGGGAAGTGAATAAAAGTATGTAAGCAGAAAGCATTCCACCCGCCGGAATGCCAGGCGCATTGTGCGTAGGGTTGCCAGCCATCCGGGTAAAGCCGGACGTAGTTAGGCTTTTTGAATGCGGCTAGTCCAAGTTAAATGGTGTCTGGCTTGGCCGGTTTTCGTTAGGTTTTTTAATTTTGACCAGTCGCTTTAAAATTCAACTTAAATAATCAAAAAAGCCTGATTTAACCTACATATTTTTTGTCGTAGGTATGTCGTATTATTACCGATTACCAAGCTATCAAATACTTAATACGTAGATAATTTAGGGTGCCCGGCCCTTTACGCAAATAGCAAACCAAACTGGCTGGTCTGTCCGGCTATTAGATTTGACGACGTGACAACCCTAATTATGCGTGTGGCTGCGTTCTCGGCTCCCGACGTCTCCGCGACTCCCCTTGTCTCGCTCCATACTACACGTTGTATAAAAATACTTACTAGAATACACAAATAGATCGGAATTAACATCCATGCGTATATCTACACATTATACGTATAATATATTGCCTACGCATTAGTATTTTTGTTGTTGAATGGAAGATTTATGAGGACGTCTGCTTGTTAATTTTGAATTATGTCATGAGTATTTAGCGAACTTTCAGTGGTCGCAACGTTTATAATTTTTTGGAGGGCTAAAACATGTTGGTTATCAACGTAACTCTTTTAAGTATTATTACTTTTCTTTCCGGAACTTGAAACTTTATTCTATTTGTCTATTTATATTCACGTCAAAGAATTTTAAAAGTCAAAGAGCGTAGTTCAATGCTCTAGGTCGCAAGTTAGGTTACAGTGTTAACGGTCTACCCTACGTCCCACCCTTTTAGGCATTTTGCGGGGAGTTATTTTTAATTCACCCTAAAGCTTTGTTGTTGTCTTGTTGCGTTACTGAATGATAACAACGGGACCTAATGAGACCAATGCACGGAAATACTCTTCGAATTTTTCCATTGACGATATGTCGTCATGAGACGCGCTCTATATGTTGGTACATTTTCAAGACAATATAATAAATTAATATGTAAACAGTTTATTTTGTATAATCAATATTATTATAAAGAACGTATATTTTGTTACCGAATAATCCATATGTTTTATTTAGAAAGTACCAATAGTATAAAACACAGGTTCATAGTTATGTATAGATTTTTTGTTATTAAGTATCCGAAGCTTCTAGCCACTCAACGGTTCATCTAAGTAACTGTTGCCCTGATTTTTTTGAACTAGCTGTATAAGTAGACGAAATATATTGTATACTAAAGCGTGTACACTTTGTTTACGAATGTTAAAAATGTTATTGTTTTGCCTAGTTGACACTCTTTCTCCTTATCTCGATACAAATTCTTGTACTTTGACCCGATACGCTATCTGCTGGATACAACGAATGACTGTTGTGCATTTGTTAGTTATTTTTCCATGAGACATTCGTCCGTTATTTTAATGACATTGAACCTTTTATTACTTGTGGACATTGCCGGATTTAAAGGATCCTTTCAGAAAACAAGGGGCGTCAACGCTAAAAAAAAACGCAATGTCTTCCGCTTTACAAAACGTGTTAGCTAGATAAAGGCGCCAAATGTGTAACTCGCCCTGGGCGCCAAATGAGTGACTTGTTCAGGGCGTCAAATGTGTGATTCGCCCGGGGCGGCTAAGGCCGGGAGTAGTATTTAAAGGGAGTAGTAAGAAAGAAATCGTACTTATTTGGGGGTGAGAATTTTTATTTGGGGAACCGCAGACTGAATTACAATCGTATCTAATGTTGGTTACAAATAATCGGTTATGGCCATTTATCATCAGGGGGCATGTTCGTCTAATACATCTATTTTATAAAAAAAATGTAGGTTAACAAACAGTTACACAACATAATACATGATAAACAAAATACATAGCTGTGTATACCGTTATACTTCCTAAACATCGAAAGTGGCAAAACTTAATACAAAACCTACACAGATACAAAATGTTTTGGCGTAGAAAGAGAGACAAGACAAGATATTCGCTCACATTTCTTCTTCGTTCTTCGCTTGCATATTCACAATATGAAGTGCAAAAGACTTAAGGATTTTTCTCGCAGACCCGTACCTACTACTTTTTTCTTAAATAAAAGTAGCCTTAGGTAATATTCTATAATATTATCTATCTGATAAATGTCGCCACAATCGGTCCAGCCGTTTCGGAGATTAGCCAGAACAAACAGACAGACAGGAAAAAAAATGATGTTTAGTTATAAGTACCCTATTTACTTTTATATGCACATATATCAATAGGTATGAAACGGGCATATGAACAAAATTTAAAGTGTTTAACCAAGCAAGAGGGCTAGTATTAAGTGCGTAAAACGGAAGGAAGCCTTGGACGGACGGTAAGCTTAATTCGTATCATATTACTAGATTCGGTGATAAATAATATGCTGAAGTTTTAGGTATTCAAGTATTTGATACTTTCAATTTAAAGGCTTCACATCTGCACGTATGTCAATGGGTCAAATATTTTTAGTGAGTTTGATAGCTTGTCACATTTTGAGTGATCGGTCAATTCGATTTTAAAATATTTATATTTCTTATCATTATTAAATCATTCTAAATACTTATCTGACGACACTATCAATTATAATAGTTTGTCTGCTTTGAGTGTTATTAACACATTATTAAAAAAAAATTACATACGTATACGTCACAAAGTCATTAATTTTGTCTACGAGTTTTTCGAGTAGTTCTGACAACCAACATGGCGAAGCGATCCTCATACCGGTCTGACACACAGTGGATTTCAGGTTCGACCCCAGTCAGGCAGATGTTGATATCTAAATGATGAATTTAGATTTCTAATCAGTAATTAGGTGTTTGAGTGTCGTCTTTGTGCGACCATAGCTCTCTCGACATAGAAAAATACCCCAATAAGAATTTTTATCATTATTATTATTTAATTAAGATTTTAAACAAAATTGTGTACTCCCGGATGGAAAATCAGTCAACAAAAAGCAGTAAATTTTAAAATATACGCCTGGCAACTTGGTCGGAATGTTCAAAGTGTAGCAAGAAGTTTATTGCCCCAAAACAAGGCATTAAACATGGGGCCACCTTTGAAGGTTATCAGGAAAACACAAGTAGATGTACGGCGTACGTACCTTGCGGTGTAAGGCCCTTGAATATTTATTTACCGGTCAACGCACCTGTCAGCGATTCGCCAAATGTAACATTGTAATACTGTGTTCCTCAAACTCGATCGTCGTGAGACAATGTTTTCGTATTACAAAGCAAATATGGCGCGCTGAGAGCGAAACATGTTTTTGTCTTAACCTCCTTTACAATTACAATGTTTTGAAACATTTTAAGTTTAAAAATAATTAATTAATGATTATATAAATACCTGATGTGTCAATATCGACAGGTTCCATGCGTGACCAATGTGCGTGACCAATAGAAACAATGTTTACTATGCAATATAAACCCTTACGAGTACATTTAACGCTGTGAGTTCACCTACTTGATATGCATATTTACGAGTTAGTATAAACAAGATTTTTTTAGTAAATAAAAACAGTGTTGTTGTCTGTGCATGTATTATTTATAACTCAATTATTTATTACCAGTACAAACTGGTTTATTTAAATTAAGCTTTATGGGCTGTCTGTATCTTTTGAACTGCAACGTGATGTCGGTTGAAATGTTCATACAATATCATTGCCGTATGTATTTCTAGCGTGAAACAGTTTTTGTAAATCGATAAAAGGGGTGAAAATGGGATAAAGGAGGGGCAAGACATTTGAAATCGACTCTAGGTCGCATTCTTGTTTTATATGTTGTTGAAAGATATACGTGAGCGGCAATATCTATAATCAAGTCGATTGAACGCTAGTTTGATACTTAATCAAGTAATCAATCAATTGGTTTTATCTTATTCTAAAAAGTAATTTAACTATATGTAACTATATCAAACTTACTTAGACGGTTATTTTACCTAACGTTTATTGTCTCACCTCTATTATTTTACCGTGTCGTAATCAAATTGGGTAGGTTTAAGGACAATGACCGTTTTGGTCTGTTGATTTTTACTCGACTGATGGTAAAATGGGATTAATTAAAATATTTATATGAGTGGTTTTGTATTATCGTAACAATTATTTGAACATACCGTTACACAATTAAAGAAGGATGTATGCTGATAGGAAATGTAGGTATTGGCCTATTACGAGGAAAATATATTATTATCGGATTTTTATCGTTATGTTGCTTCAAATTAACAAATCGCAAGAGGAATAATTATGTTTTAGACACGTGTAAAAATGCGGTTTATAATTTATAGATACTACGTGACTCGGCGTTGATCAACATTTAAATTAGTTGACATTAGGTGTAGGTTCATCCGTTGAAGATTTATTTGAAAACATTCCGTGTGATACCGCAATTACACATGCGGGTTCATGGTTCGCTTCGCCATTAGACGGATTCAGTGTTTTGCGAGATATAAGGCTTGCACGAGTGACCGCTTACACATTCGTAATTGTGTAATCACAAGTTCGCATCGTCATTCGAATCTGTTCCCTTTGACCTTCCCTGTCCCCTTTGACTCGTGCAAGATAAATCAAATAATTTCTCCCGGCGCGGCGTAAGCATCATCATCGGAGGCGAATAACGAGCGAGTGTTTACATATTCGTGCTCGCGTTTCGATTCGCCATTCGTGCGAATATGTAAACGCGGTATGAGACATCGGGGGCACCCTGGCAGGTGGTTCCAAGCCTGCGAACCTACTCGAGCGTAGGGTCAAAGGACCGATTCAAGGCCACGGTTCAAGACATTTAAGCAACGTTATCGACCTCCGCTAGGCGCCTCGGTAATTCGGTGTGCCAAAACAATCTACAATCTACAACATACAAGTAACGCAGGTTTCGAAAAATATTGTCACATGTTTACGAGTTAGACGGGATTTGGATTATTTAACGTAAACGTAATTGAACAACAATTATTATTAAAAACAAAAGCGACTATGTTTAAAAACATTTAAGTCGTTATCTCGAGCTTTAATTGGGGAAAAAATTGGATTCCATAAAAAGTTTATGGGATTTCCATGACGGGTCCAGTCCAGTGTATTGGATCTACTTGTTTTATGTAGTACAAATGTTGTGAAAACGGCCCTACGCTATGCTAAAAATATGCTCCACTGTTTATTTCATAAGATTTGTCCTGCACAAAATATAATGCCGTGAGAATGAGACAGTGAGAATCTAATATAATTCATAAACCATTAAGACATTGCTTTAAAGGCCTTTAGTGGTTGTTTGTTCGATTAGATTTGTCCTGCACAAAATCGTGCAGTAGGTACCTATAATACTATGTGAACCGAGCGACCGGCAACAGGACGCCACTACAAAGGCCGTTTGTGGCCGTATGTTTGTGTCGGGCAATACCCATACGGAAGTGTGTTCGGCTTGTGCGGTTGTCTATAAATATAACCACGAATGCTGTGCGCCGTATTTATTTATTGCTTTGATGATTGAAAGCTTCTTGTGCACTATTTATAGCGCCCTTTTCCTTTTGGTCGTATCCTCTTATGGGTGTTTTTTTTTAGTTAAATAAAGTAGGCGCCATCGAAAAGATACGTTTTACAATCCAGTTAACCAGGGTTGGATTGGATAATAAGATTAAAATGGTAGGTTAATTAAGTAATTTTTTTTTAATTTATTTTATGAAAATGTCATATAGTATGTTGCCGTTTATGAAAATATGGCCAAATTGGTTTGTAAGTAATTTTATGCAGTTATATCCGAGCAGCGTAACTTATTGAGATACCGGTTGATTGTCTATATTATGTAGGTTGTTTATATTGTACATATATTTATTTAGGTCGTGTTGAAAGTGGTGACGAAAGTAGATGTTTTGAACGCACAAAAGTCGTGACTGCATGCAGTCCTTGTGTTCTTTGTGGAGCGGATGTATCATACGCGCGCGTCCCGGAAACGTATGGGCTAGACAACGGAATAGATGTAGGGCTGTCAACACTTGAGTTGGGACTATTAGTTTTATAGTCAGGGTTGCCAACTGTACATTAGTATTGTTATGGACCTACTATTTTTTGTTTTGTTAAAATATTTTTGTTAACAAAATAATTATATTTTTGTCAATTGAACATGTTTTGTTATTTTTTTTATAAAATAAACGTTTTTTACGAGTAATAATTAACAGCAGAATATCTAAATCATTCAATTGCATCTAAATAAGCGCAAATTTCATAAAAGTACCTACATAATAAATAATTGTCATCTTTATGTTTTTTAACTCTCTTATAAATACAATATTTTTTGCACTTCATTATTTTTTTATAAGTTATTCCGAAAGAAACAATCGTTCTAATTAACTTCAATAATTATAACTATGGCAATACATAAAAGATTTTTTGTCGACCCGTCTATGCTAATCTTTAATTGTTTTTCATATACAAAGATATATCTTCAAATCAAAGACTATCAAGATATCCCAGATCAAGATACCCAAGATCATCTATCATATATAGACGACTTAACGGACAAAAACAATTTACTATTCAAACCGAAAATATATTCGAAAATGTCTTTCCGGAGAAAATCGTAACTCTGTAGAAACTATTTTTCGCTTTCCACTACTCGTACGTGGAACGTGGCTCACGCCGGAACTACAATCGCCTATAAACTTACACGTGTCGCATTTTATTGCGTGTGTTTACATGTACTTAAAAGTGCAATGAATGCTACTACGACATAGTACAGGTGACATTGCAAAATGCCCTCGGGTGACAGTTATTATGTCATTGAAATAGCATCTTTTGTACTTTGACCGTAATCGTTTTTACATCACAATGAAGGACAAATTTAATGTTCGCTTTAAAGAGGACATTTATTTATACTAGGCCGGTACATTTTATATCTATTATCGAGATTAAATTCACATTTGATAGATCTGAATTTAAATACAAAAACAACGATATAATTAATTATTAACTATGTAGCATCAAACATTATTAACCGCTGTTGAGTTTTGGTTTAGAGGGCTTGGAAAGTTAGGCATACTTAGCATCGCATCTGTGGCAAATTTTAGGAAAGACTAATCTTATCGGGGGTTGATTAAAGATGTTTTTTGCGGCAGTGGCTATTTATAAAGGTATCATTATAAAAAGAAATATGTCAATACAAACAACTTAGCATTTTACGTAATATTGACAAAGAAATATTTGATAGACTTTTTCGATCAACATAACATTTCATTTAAAAGAGCTCATCGGTGTTTCGTCAAAAAAGAAACACGATAAAAATTTAAAACACTTTCTACATAAATTAGATAACTCAACAGTATATCGTAGAGGCAGACAAGTATGTAAGTATGTACGACACATGGCAACGTAATATCTCGTTACAGTTTACACGTGCCAGTCGTTTACAATACTAGAATAACACAAGAATTATATAGACTTCGACGTGAAGTAATTTATGAGTGGTCTGTTAGTGGTGCGCGGAAATCGCTGTTTCTATGCAGTTGTAGACATGAAAATATTGAAACAACTTGGCATTTGTACTGAGACTCTAAACATTCTAAATGAACAATAAACAGATATTCAAATATAAATCAAGACGAGGCAGTTTCGTTTGTTCTAGGTAATGAATCTATACTGTAAATCCTATGAATTCACGATGAATATTTTTACAACTTGCCTTGTTACCTCGTCAGCATCTGGGGGACAAATCTGCAAATAAATTTTTAACCAGTTTACCCCAGCCGATTAAGTTGTTGTTGTTAGGTAGGCTATTTCTCCTTTAAATTAAACCCTTACATTTATTAAGACATTTCAGACTTTGGAGTAGGTAGTACCTACAGGTATCGAGTAAGGCTAGGCTTCGTTTCAGTCATCAAAAACTCGACTATATCCAATCAACTTTAATCGGCTGCACCTACTTAGTGGTTCTGTTGTTAGCTGTAAACTTGCTCAGCTTAGCTTGATAAAAAGCTCGCCATGGATAACATGCGTGTTTACGTTGTGATCACCTGTAAATGCACCTGTTGCTCGAAGCATTTATTGGATACAGCTGCTGATGCATACAGTTTTGATTCGTTCTTTTTTGTTTACTTTTACTTTGTTTTCGTTTGATACCAAAACTGCAGCTGCCTTCCCGCCTTCCGTTTGGAGATACATTTTAAATTTTAGAACTAATAGTGCACGTTATAATTGCTTGTGTTTGTTTAGGAATAATATTATTATTCTGGCATAATTTAAAAAAGAAAAATCGCATAGGCTTATTTTTATAAAGTGAAACAATTTCACTGTTGACGACTCAAACGGACTTCGGTTTTTTAATAAATTTTCAGTCTCAATTATTTTTCGGGTTACAATTATTTGCTGTAGAGTTTAAAATTAAATATGGCTCCCTGTACCTCGTTATGGAATCGTTTACTCTTATGATCACAATTCCTGCTGTAATTACATAAAATAATTACGTGGAGGAGGATAATTATATTTCATTACATATACCTAATTATATCCAAGATATTAAATTTCATTCTGATTTATATTCAAGTTTTTAATTAATTATGACTGCCTCAGATCGCAACTGTATCGTTTACGAAAATAGCTACTCGTATGAGATAAACGTAACGACATATTAATTTTGTGTTGTTGTGAAAAGATGAGGAAGATAACTAGGGGTAATTTGTATAATTTTGTAAATTTTGCGCATACAAAGTGGCGGGCAATAGCTAGTACAATTATCATTAAAAACAATAACACCTAAAAATAACCGCTAGTACAAAAATACGCTTTGATCGAAATAAATTGAAATTTTATGATGCTTAATGGCATACATAATTAGTTATTACACATCAACACATAAACATGTTATTTTTAATCGAGTATGTCAGAATGAAAACAACAGTTGTAAGTAAACAACAAAAATGACACTTTTACGTTTTGCACATTCCTTTTCTGCGAATTCGACATTCGCCACACCAACAACAAATAATGGTAGGCACCTTTATTTGTTTTTCACTGGAATTGTAATTACATCCATATGGTTGGAATTTCCGGAAACATAAAGTAATTAATTGAACCGATATAGATGGTATTTGTTATGTAAATTGGTTTTGACAGCAATTAAGTATCAAAATTAGGCAGTGAAACAGCGAACACTGTTACAACCCAAAACAAGGTCGGTATGTACAATCGTCATTTTCAGTTACCTTCCTTCCCAAATTGACAATCGTCACTAATTCAAAATATTTTGATATCGACAAATTGCTGTAGATAATAAATAAACAAGAGATACGAGTAATTACTCACTGCATCGCCGTGCGTTAAGTACCTACACGTTGATTATAAGTAAATAAATATAAAAACACAAGCCGATGGCAGCGCCAGGTGGCAAGTTCAATGTACGAGGCGAGTTTTATTTTGTTTTTATATGAAGCCTTGGACGCAGGGGTTGCTGCGCTGCGCCGGCGCGGCAAAAAATCATAAACCCACCTGGCTTTCTTATGTACCACTACTGGTTCTTACATACGAGCACAATACAGACGCAGAATCTCGATTGGCTTTAACATTGACAATGATGTTTTTTTTTTAAGTCGCAAAGGGATAAGAAAAGTTTAAGAAAGTAACACAACGCTGTAAATTTGATGTATAACACGATTAGTCATGTTATACATCAAACTTACACCACCAAAAACAGATCTAGATCTTGCCCGCGGCTTCGCACGCTTCTCTACTATTTAATGGACATTATTATACATATAAACCTTCCTCTTGAATCACTCTATCTGTTAAAAATAACGCATCAAAATCCGTTGCGTAGTTTTAAAGATCTAAGCATACATAGGGACACACAGCGCATAGCAAATTTATGTTTATTTAACATTTGAACAAATAAAGATTTCCTTAAAGTAGCAATTAACTACTAACACGAATAATTTATTTTTAATATTAAAGTTTATTGAAATAAATAATTAAATATGAGATCTTGTCAAAAACAATGTTTTCGTTCAAATTAACAAATTCGAGATTTTCGACGAAATGTAATTATGTGTAATAAAAAAGTACTTACTGTATAATAGATTATTATAAGTATGATTGCATTTAAGTAAAGGTGCTTTGTTTAATGGTAATGCAACAAAAACGGATAAAATGTTTGTAATATTTTTAATCGCTTTAATGAATTCACTTCTAAATGATTGACGTCATTTCAAAGAATTAAGTATTTATCAAATGGATTTGTTACTATAATAATAATGATAAGCGTTAAAACGCTAATAAATTCCTCGATACTGAATTACAGGTAAACAAAGCTGGTTTTGGCTGTTTGAATCACGGTCAAATATGCAATTGTACAAATTGAAATTTATGATTATTTTGTTTGAAGCATGAAGAGGTTTTCAATTCAATATTAATATTTTTGTTATTACATTTAAATTGTAGTTTATCACAGTTGTTATATTGCCCAATACAATGTTCATATTTTGTGTTCATGTATTGTGATGTTCATATTTTGATATTTTATTGTTGTTTGTTTACATTCAATAAGAGAAATATATTTTCCTCGATGGTGTCTTATGTGGGGCTTCTATGTAAAAAGAGGAAAACCCGCTCACGTGGGTGGATGCGGGCGTAGCGATAATATACGTGTATATGAAATATCCCAAATAACCCGTAATGATACCTGCAATGTTTATCTTATACTCAATACCGTCATATAGGTGCCGTATGTGATTAACATGAGAATGTAAACAGTTAAACACCCAGACACAGACTCTCAATATAAATGTCCTAGATTCTGTCCTAATTACAGACCTAGGAAACAAACGTGTCCACCTTATAGTAAATGGCAACTGCTGCTATAAGATAGCTATAAAATCTACTGAGGGCTAAGTTAAAACCCCGTATTATTTCTCACTTGTATACTCTCTTAACTCACTCTGCAAACCTAAGCAGCTTCGACAGTTCTTAACACTGTGGTTACAAGGCGTGTTGGGTGCCTGCAGAGAGGAATGAAGAGTCTTACCACCTTAAAAATACAAATCCATTTAAGACCCTCATTAGTATATTCAGAATCGATTACAATTTACAAACGACTAAGCCTTCGTACCTGAGCAGTGATAGCCTAATGGTTGAAACTTGGCCTCTCAATTGAGGGGTCCGAG
>DWPV01002522.1:0-17051 GCA_018251915.1 Urbanus proteus proteus
TAAAGTTAATACATATAAGAGATTTCAAAATGTTGGTAATATTTCTAAGTTAATCAAACTAACTTGTTAGTGGCTCAGCATCCAGCCGCAACAAGCAACACTTTGCTACGCGGTAAACGCGGGTCTCGTGTCTGTTAGGACTGAGACGCGAACTTGTTGTGGTCAAAAGTTCTCGGTCGGTCTCTACGCTAGTGCTTACCACATTCAAAATTTGTTCATTGTTTGAAATTCCGAATAGAATGTACAAAAAAGTTCACTCACGTCACTGTAATAAGTTTTTAAGCTTCAAAGATTCCATAGATTCCAACAAATATAAATAAGTCCACAAACTCCGAAGCTTAAAATAAATATCTACATCCAAAATCAAACTACAAAGATTTTTCAATCATTTTGTTATAATTTTAGGGCGTTTTACATGTTCATCATTATAGTACATTTCAAAACTTTGTATAAGCATGTTAAGTATCGAATGTTCACCAAATTAGCCCTACTGTTCGTTATTTGTGAGCTTTTATTAAATAAATAAACGTGTTGTCACAACCAAATTTTATTTATATAAATTCCAATTTATCTGCGCCGATAGTATTTTTAAGAAGTTATTAAATATATTTGACAGCTTACCCCACGATATAGCGAATACCACTGAGTTAACCACTTGTTTTTATTTTTTACAAAATACTTCCTTAATTCATTTCTCTCAGTATCTGATTATTAAAAATTCTGTGAAGTGTGAGAGTAACTATGTTTTGTGCTTCTTATTATTACAGGCTTTTATTTCATTTGCCATGTTTGTGCATATAATAGGAAAATGTTTTAACTGGAATTTAATAAAAATCTGACAAGCCGATTGAGTTTAAATTTGAGGCACTTATTTACTTTTTTGCAAATTTCTTCTATACCGAATCTTTCAAACTAGAACATCGACTTTACTGTACTTGTACTATAAATTAATTAGTATCTCTAATTAATTTATAGTACTTAGATAAATAACTGTATCTCCGAACTGAGTCTCGAATGTCTATAACCGCACCCATGGATAATACGAATGAAAGTCAAAAGGCAACAGAATTTTTGATTAACATCGAAGCCTACGCAGAATATTGTCTGCGAAGTTTAAAAGTTCAATTATAATATTATAAAACTTACATAATTAAATATCTATATTGCTAATGGATCGAAATGAAAAATGTTTTTACTTTAAGCGACTTACATTTTACATAAGAATAAGCTAGGTTCTGATACTTTTATTAAAACTAGAACCGCCAAGTCTTCACTAATAAATTGCATTTTTTATTCAATTTAGTGTAACTAAGAATGTTATTATAATTATGTTTATTGTCAACTGACAAACAATTAAGGCTGTGTAAAATGTTCACTTAAAAAAGTTACTCTACACATTCATATGACAATACTTGAAATTTCTTACGTTTTTCAATTTTATGTATCAACGCCAGTCCACACAAAAAGTATAGTATAAATCACGCTTTCAAAGTTAAAATTGTCTTAGATTTTTTAGTACGAAGAAAAAGTTCGGCCTGAATCCTTTCTCAAGTAAAATCTTTAATTAAAAAGCCAGTTAAAAATATCTTACATTTTAACTAAATGTATTGTGTTGACACTGCGATTTGTTTGCGAAGCTAATCTTATTTCGTAAGGTTCCGTGTAAAATCTGTACATTCCATCTGCAATAGAAAGCCGGATAGTAAAACCTTACAACTTATTCAACACTTAAATGCCTTTGTTGTCTCGTAATGCTAATTTAATCTTGTCGGGCCCTGCAGCACCGGTGCTGTTTATCTTAGGTTAATCTTTTTAACGAAAGATTGACTCCTTTCACTTTACCTGTTAATCTGCTATACTGGTCACTTGTGCTAAGTAGGATTACAAGATGCAGCGAGATAGTGTTGATTGATTTTCGTTTTTAATTATTTTGCATCTTTGGCAAATCTTTTACTGCAATTTTGTAAAAAACAAACATCTTGATAGTTGATACATACATTACCATAAGAACTTCAGACCAATTATAGACTAAATTCCAATATAAATAGAAATCATTTACTGATCGTAATCAGTACAAAACAGAATCTCAAGTGATTCATTAAATTAGTTTTACATTAACATCTGAAAAATATACATTGTGTCTATAAATGATATACCTACATGTAACATTCCATGGCATTCAGTAACTCAAACAAACCGTCGTAATAAACTCTATAGTTATTTATTTGTTCAAATGCAGTGATATCGAAATTTAATAGTATTAACATTGCCAACACTGCGGTTGTGCCCACAAGATTTTGGTCGTGTTTAAGTTGTACATTCGGAAGTAAACTTATTGGTGCCACTGTTCTCTGTCAACTAATCATCCTGTTTCAATTTGAACTTGTACTTTGATTCGGCTGAATAAACTTTCTCAATGTATTTAGGCCGCAAGTCAAATTTATGGATTCGGAATACTGATATTGGACATGTAATTTGATTGTGGCTTTTAATTTGTGTAAAAGGCAGTGTATATATTTCAAAATGGGTTATTTAGGTGTACATATTTATATTTAATGTAACTACGAAAATAAAAAATGTTTTTTTTCTTAACATTTATCCTTCTGCCTTTTGAAGTCCACTACTAGACATACGTCATCTCTAATAGGGGTTTTTACATCGTTGTCTGTTTATTAGTATAAATGTTACACAGGAACATTCTTAGTCGTCTCCTACAATATCCACCCCAAAATAAATATTGGTGTTATTCAAGGCAATATCACACGAAAAAAGTAATTTACTTATAAATAAAGGCAATAAGTAAGCGATGTAATAAGAATCATATATTGGGTACCCACGTCTTTTTAACCAACATCAGCATTTAATATAATACATTATACCGAACGACAAACAATCCAACATTTATAACGAGTTTCAATTTAAACACCCATGGTTTTAAGTCAACTGCTAACAAGTTCAAACTTATTCCAATTCCGATTTACGATCCTCTTTACTCATAGTTCACTGTATATTTATTTTAATTAGCTGCAAAATATGCACACACAACACGTTCGCTGTCAGCGGGGTCATTATTCAACCATAACGATTAGAAAATAACTTGAAGGTTCCTTTCAACTAGTAAATTTCGATAAATCGTTTAGTGACTGGGAGAAATTCGATATATGGCGTTAAACAAGCCTAGTGCCCCGCTGCGCTTGGTATAATTTGCTTCCAGCGGCCAAAGAGTTAAGGATGGCGCTCACTGTGACCTTATCTTAATAAATTGATTCCGATGAAACGGTAACGTTAAAATTATTTAGTCACACTTATCAGAGGTAGTCACAAGGTTTTATTTTATTATTATCGATCATAAAATTAAAAATATATTTTGTCATGAATATAGTTCCACTCATTAAAGCATTTTAAATACATAAATCCGTTTCGGATATCTTGAAGGAAACAATTTTCCAGGTGAATTTAAATAGAATTTAATAAGTGCAGCAGTTTGTTTATAGCAAAAGTAAATTACACTTTATTGTTTCTTACTTACTTAACATTACTAAAGTTGATAAGATTTCCTTTTAAATTGGTCATATAATACATTACTTTGTCATACTAAATTATCACTACATTTCAATTCTGGTTTTAATCCAAACTTCATATACATATAAATAAAATAGAATGTATCCTTTCCTGTAAACTACACGTAGAAAGCAAGATATATTGTAGTCCAGCGTTTCAATTGGTCAAATGAAATGGTTAATTAAAAAAAAACGAATAAATCACTTAATACATATTTGTAAGACCCTACAGTGTATCTTCGCCCTAGCCCATCACAGCGGCTCGTTGAAAAGGACCGTGTGCCTATTAGTAACGAGTTAGATCGGAGGCTAAATAATTGCCTCGGTTGCTTAAGGAATACCTTCTTCCATTTTTATGTAGATACTGTAGGTTAAAGTGATTATAATGACATAAATATTTTTTATGATAAATGTAAATGCAGCAATGATTTAAATGTAATAGTAAATGAACACGCAGATTATAGGTATCTGGAAATTATCTCAAATTTGAGTTGGATTAAATTGTTTAATTGTTTTTAATTTTTTATCTGCATGTGTTTTTATTCAGCTACTAAGGGACGGTTGTTTTTATGGAATAGTTACTCAACTTACTCTACGACTAACCTAGTACTTCATAGGTTTAACTTAATAAACGAAAACAGCGCATTTAAATCCAATTAAGAAATATATTTTGGATAGAGCCTTTAATCCTGAAGCTACAACCAAAAAGAGTCAAACAAAACAAGCAATTTATTACACCCGATCTGTCTACTACACTAACTTTAAAACAAAAGCTAAACATAAAAGAAGTAATTTTGTAAAAAAGGACGAACAAAAAATAGTTCTGAACGTTGTCACAAATTCCCACCTATCGTTGACATTAGCTTCATCAAAAAAAGAGCTGAACAGTCGAAAACAGTTTCATAATTGGCACAAAAGATGCCATATCGCAAAAAAGAACGTTCGAACCAAATAGCGCTTTATCTTTTTTGAGATTAATATTTTGTTCGTTATTTTTTCTTTGCAGCTCGGCTGTGAGCGGCTTATTTTTTATCTGTTTCATAGTTTATTCCGGATTTTGAAGAAAGAAAGGTGTGGAGACTCCCTTCTTAAGTTCTATTTTAATCTGTAAAACAATGTTTTGGTGTAATATCAAAATATTGTTTGTAAAATCTATGCTAGAAAAAATACTTGTATTTATAATTTTAAACACTAAGTCGTTATTTTTATTTTAATATAATTATGTAGGTATATATTATTATTTCGTTGATTGCAAAAGAAAAACCCGTGTTTTTTCTTTTCAAATTATATTTTTTTTAAAATACCTAATAGGTATTTACAACCGGGATAAGTACAAAAAATAATAGGTTACAAAACTCTAGTTACAAATGTATCAAAAGGAAAAATAACATTGCTGGATAAGCAATTTTAATAAATTTTATATAAATGAATAAACTTATTATTCCTTATTTTTTCCGTCTTATATACATACAAAAATACTAAAGATTTTTACTACTAATATTTTATATCGACTCTACGCCTCGACACAACATTTTTTAAGGGACCTTTTTAAATTATGAACAACGCCTATAGTGATAATGTTTGCTACCTGAGCGTGGGTGCCTTCTAGACACCGCTCGTGAAATATTGCTGGCCAACCCCTGTCACATATCTACCTTATAAAAATTTAAAACCTTTGCCGAACAAGGATGGCTAGATGTGTTTAAAGGAAGAGAAAAAGGGACGGCGATAGAACGGTATAAGAAAGACGCATTCTTAATTGCTATGATTAGATTTCAAGGATATTAATTTAGTGATTCACGCATTCGGGGTTCATATTTTCTGATTTTATACGGTGACGATATTGTGAAACGTGGATTTTTGTAGTGAATGCTATGTTTACCCTTCGTTGGTTTGGGTCATTGTGCGTTATAGCCATTGAATATTATTGGTTACCGTGACTGTCAACACATTGCCCCGATAAAAAGCTAAGAAGGAAGTATTTGGCATTTCCTATAGGAAGTAGGGTTTTGGTGATTCTCTTTCACGTGATATTTTTATAAGCTAGATTTATGATGTCCCTTTTCGTGCTGTGACATAAATTTACTGTGAGAAAACTAAGCCAAATAAATGCAATACCTTTTTACGTTAGTGTAAGTTTGAGCGTGAAAACAATAGCTTCCTTTTTAAAAGTATTTGCAGTTGCTTGATTTAGGTAAGTGACTGTTTTAGTTAAATGTGTGAAGATATTTGCACGTTACAACTGAAAAAAATTATTAGTTATGTAGACTTTCTTTCTTTAAATAATGCGACTTTATCTAGATGTATATAAAGTAATAAAATAAAACTCAAACCACTGCCTTCTTACGTAATTTAAAAATAGTTTTATGAAATATCCATAATTGCCATTAAATATTTAATTTATTGTTAATTAATAAGCCGATAGCTAAAATATCGACACATCTGTTTATGCCAATAACTCGCATATTTTAATAAATCAGTCTAAATATTAATATCCAACACAGCTTAATGGTTAATTAAAGGTCGATTTGTTAAATATTCAATGGAAATACACGTTGTTTTATCAATAATAGGTACCTACGGGCATTGGTATCTAGAATTTTGCATACTAAAACGTAATTTCTATGCTAACAAGAATCCGCTTGTTATCGGTGCCGTATCTCTGTCTTGGAAAACACATGGGGTGAATATTTTACACGTTTTATTATCCTTACTTAGAGATCTTTAATAGATTGTTAGATTTGAAAACATCTATTTAGTTATACCTACAATTTTTTAAAGTTTATTCGTTATGTATAAATAAATAAATTGTATATAAATTTCTTTATTAATTTTGTAGCGCTAGAGTCAAAACAATATTTGTGACTGTTTGAAATTTTATGAAAGTAATTAATTTTATGCGTGTGTATTGGGTATTAGGATATTAGGCATGAGAATGAAAATACTGGTAGGTGTTTTTATAATGGAGACTAAAATGTTATCAGTACACGAAACTCTTCATGATATCAACAAGTTTAAAGTGTCACTACCTCTACTAGGTGAACTTAATCATAACACGCCTTTCTTAAATACATAGACGAGAATACACCGTATTCTTAAAAGGTACATTTTGTTACTTCGCGTTAGATTCCTATCTTTTAATTTTTTCTTAAACATTGCCTTTAACTTTTTTGTCGATTGTACTTCAAAATTAGCTCAAGTGGATAACAAGATTCTTGTTATGGTATTTTGGCACAGCTGTCATTTATTACATCACTTGATGAAATTCTTACTGTTAAGTGCTAACGTTATTTTCAGAGATTAGTTTTAAAATTATGAGATCATAGTAGGTAGGTATCTAACGTAGTAGACTTGACACACACAAAAGCACTTAGATATATTTAGTTTAAAAAGTGGTAAAACTTAAGTAATTGTATTAATCCTAACAAGCCTTATAATCAATTACAAATAACTATTATAAAGCACATGAAACAAATCATAAATTCCTTACAATCTTTACAAACCGATTCTGGATTGATTATTTCCAGCTATTAAAATTTGATTGCCAGGAATTATTTTGAGATCGTACCAGCCCACGCATCAAAATAACGTTGAGGTTTATTCTACTATTGTTTAGGGGCTACATCTATAGGCCGTTCTAAATTTGCACCGACGCGATACGAAGCCATCTTAGCAAATTAGTATTAGTGTGACATTAGTAAATATAACGTGTAATAAATTATAAGCAACAAAAGCGTTAATATTCATAGCAGAACAACTTTAGGTTATTCTTTCGTATTTTTTAAATATATTACTCTATAAATCTCTTTAATTGAAGAAATACCATTCAGATAGGAATGAGTAAGGAATATGTCATAATAAATGACAAATAAAATGGACCAAAATAACACACAATATTTTGTTTGTATATTTGTGGTCAGATAGGCATCACTAATACTCCTATATCTGCCTTATACCACAGCATTATTTTTATTCATATGTTATAGATTGTAGGTGCCATAGTTTTTTTAATGTACATGAACTACATGCCTGATAGATAAAACACTGACATTCTTAACAGACATTTATTATGACCCCTAAATCGGATTGGAGTCCTAACGGAAGAATAGTTATTACACGCTATGTACTAACTTGAGGACTATAGTTGGATCTAAGGATCTGCATTACCACATCGTAAGGATAGATATATATTTGATTTTCGATACAAAATACCTATAAAAATATAGATTCGATCAGGGCATAATGAGGCATGAAGAATATTACACAAATGGTCTCAATATCCGCAGTGTATTACGGCCAAAGTCTCTCTACAATTTTGTAATCTGTTGTAATATAATGTTTGTGGAAAATACAAACATAAATATCATAAAACAGTATTTAAGGAAGCCCTAGAGACAATGGAATACCTCTTATAAGTATTGTGTCTTGCTGAATAGAGCGATTGCCGTGGTGAGTATAATGCAATAGTGACGAGAACCCTATTAACAATAGTCTGATTTTATGACTTTAACTTTCACTAATTTTACAATCTGAGAAGATATTGTTTTAGACAATGTGTCCTTAGTATAAATAGAAATTATTGCGTGAAAAGGCAGCGGTAAAATGATACAATTGTTTTAAAACCAATATTACTTACTTTGGTTTAAAGTAAAAGTGAACCCAAGTCCAACAATACTTCTTTTATTTCACAATTTTTGTCCTAGCTTTCACTATTTTTACAATCTGTGAAGTTATTTTCTGGTATTCATATAGTTTCACTACAGTAGGTAGGTACCTACTACAAATCCAATAATGTTATTATAATTTCAATATAGTTAGCAATTGGGATTCCAAGCAACTTAGTACGAATTGTGCAGTGATTAAAATCATTATTATATGTAGGTAGTAGAAATTGGGGGTCTCTGAAATATGCTCATGATTATATAACAAAAATATATAACGTTAATACTTAATCATGGGATTCTGAAAAGAACTCTATACCCAGCTGTGGGGCAATGATTAATCGATAATATTATTTCTATAAATAACCTTCGGTTTTAAAGACGAAAGGAATCACGGATGTCATAAGTTCCATCTTTTCATAGCCAACTTAGCTAAAAGGATTAAAACGATACCTTCCGTCTGACATCCAGTGTGGTCCACGGAGCGTGAACCAACCCTTTGTTACCTTAAGCCCTTAATACTTTTATACCATAGTTGCTTTTTAATTTTGCCATTCGGAATATAAAAGGGTGATTTTTAATCTCGCCTTCTTCAAGATTTCCTCACTTTTAAACGGTACGATTCTTTTGTTGTTATTCACGGTCGTATCCATCTGACGGCAAATTCATTTTGATTTCAACAAAAACTCTAATGGAAGTAAAGAGATTTAGAGGGCTTAGGTTAAACCCTTTTAAAATTACTTTTGTCACCAAAGATTGTATGTATAGATTTTTTAAGTAAAAATAACATTTTTTTTTTAAACGTAACAAAAAATATCACTCAAACGTACGTACCTACCTACCTATGCTTAATTATTAATACTTTCTTATGTCCATTTAATTTTTAAATAATTAAAGTTTATATTAATTATGTTAAGATTAAAGCTTTGTTCTGGAATAGATAAGTTAAAAGGACAAATGTAAGATATTTTCATTCTAAATTATTTGCTAACATCAATCAGGTTAGTTTGAAATTATACAGTGAATAAAATGTTTAATATAAATTAATAACTATAATGTTCTTATTCAAAATAATTATTTATTAAACATAATAGCGTACGGTTTATGCGGCAGACTAGGATGCTAACGCCATCTGTGGGCCAAGTTTGTTTCAGTTATTAATAGACTTCTGTTTTACTAAATGTGTAGATAATACGTATAACTTATTAAAAAACAAAATAATGAATACGGAAGTCATTCTTGCAAAAACCTGCTTATAAAGCAATAAAAATTTCAGTATATAGGTAGGTATCAACTTGGTAGGAACCCAGTCTTTCCAATATTTGTTACATAAATATAAACTTAATATTACTTACATCATAAAAATAAAATGTATTAAAAATGTGTGAATGTGTCACGCAATGCGGAAGGTTTCTCTTAAAATAACCATTTCACTGAACAGAACTGATAAGGCTTTATATCGATCATGTCAGTTCCTTTGCTAAATATTTCTTAACTTAAAAGGCTTCGACCGCTGATGAGAAATTCCCACAGTTCATTTCAAAAGAGCAAAGATTTTTATTATTTTATATACAAAAGTAACGAATCAAAATCAAATGTCATGAATAACGCATTTACAAAGAATAATTACTAATCGATATCTTAAAATTTATACACATTTCTGTAAATAAATATTATATTAAGACTAATCAGAGTATATTAAGTTGAAATTATATTTTTATAGAACAATAATAATTTACGGTTAAATTATCGAATATCATTATTCACAACAGTATGAACACCAATTTTTAAAAGGTAACGAGCTAAATAAGGCATTCAAATAAACTTTACAAAGAGTGCAAGAAATGAAATGAAAATCGTATTATAACAAACCAAGGCAGCTGATACGTTCATTCAAACTCTGTGGTTTGGGATACGCACAGCCGATCTCTTAAAGCTCCGTAAAAAATAATTTATTGTAATAAGTCGTCGTGAACATTCGCCACCGCTCGGCTCATCTTACCCCGCACCCTCCACCTCTCTACGGAACGTATACTCAACACGACTGCAATGCCTCTACAAGCATTCAGTTGACTCGCCGCAGCGTCGAGGCACGGTCGCGCCGCTCGACGCTCTGAACGGACGAATGTTTCAGTGATTACACGTTTATCACTTCGCGTTTTAAAAACAACTTACGAACTGAACAAAATATCATAAGTTACGACAATCCCATCTGTGAAACCTATCGTTAAAAATACTTTTAGTGGACATTTAGTGCCTGTTTTACTAATGATTCGCATAGTGTGAACTGTTACGTGAAAATTTTGTTTACGTTTCGAACGACAAATTGGACTGTTATAAATTACCTCATCATGTGCATCTATCATATTACAAGGACTTTTTGTTAAATTGACCGGCATAAAGTTCTAAATTGATGGATACTTCACATCCGGCCAGAGGAAGCAACACACGAATGCCGACGGAAAAAACATGACACTGAGCTTTCCGTGTCTTGTTTTCCTTCTTCCTTGATATTTGATTTTTATCATAATGGCTGTTCAACTCTCATCTTTAAGAAAACTACATTTTGGACAAATCTTGTTTTGGTTTGTTGTTGGACTAAATGTGGCTAATCAGAGCTCGTTGCCGCTGAAATACGAAGCTCCAGATGATTGTCAATGGTGGCTGAGAGGACCAAACGATGCCCACGAAGTTTCTCTCACTTGTAAACTTCGTACGATTAATAGTGAATTTGATACGACGAACTTCAGCGTAATACCATCGGAGCACACCACATCCCTGAGGATAGAGTGCAATGAAGAAATGATGTACAAAAGCTCATTAGATGACCGCAGTTTCGCGCATTTAGTAAAACTGCGTGAACTTGTTTTGGATAACTGTAAAATTGGAAGATGGCCGCCTGGTGTACTCTCCGGATTGAGAGACCTCCGAAATTTAACGATCCGAACGAAAAACACTGAGTGGGCCGCTATGAGTTTAGAGATAGCATCAGAAAGCTTTACGGCTGTTCGACAGTTGGAAAAGTTGGACCTTAGTTTTAACAACATTTGGTCGTTCCCTGAAAATTTGTTTTGCCCCTTAACCAACTTGATGTACTTAAATGTATCATCAAATAGACTTCAAGATGTAAGCGATTTGGGTTTCCGAGAAAGGGCGATGCATCAAGCATTAATTAGTGAACAGGATGGACCGGCCCCTTCATCGGCATCGTTGTCGCATGCTGCGTGCTCTCTAGATATAGAGGTTCTCGATGCATCTAGTAATCACTTCGTCTTAATGCCAGAAAATGGGTTCATGGCACTTCGAAGACTTAAAGAGCTTCATATACACGATAATGAAATATCTATGGTGGCTGATAAAGCACTCTCTGGCTTAAAGCAACTGCAAATAATAGATTTATCTAATAACAAAATCGTTGCTCTACCACAAGATTTATTCAGAGATAGTAGACCTGTTATCAAAGAAATATATCTACAAAATAATTCTATAAGTGTGCTTTCACCAAGTCTTTTCGCTAATTTAGATCAATTGTTGGCTTTGGATTTATCTAATAATCATCTAACTAGCACATGGATAAATGAAAATACATTCACTGGTCTAATAAGGATGGTATTGTTAAACTTATCTAACAATCGATTAACCAAGTTAGATCCCAGAATTTTTAAAGATCTCTACACACTGCAGATTTTAAATGTTCAACACAACATGTTAGAAAACATCGCTGCAGATACTTTTGCGCCAATGAATAATTTGCACACTTTAATCTTATCGTACAATAAAATATCCCATATAGATGCTTATGCCTTAAATGGATTATATGTATTGTCTTTGCTATCTATAGACAATAATCATCTTGAGGAACTCCACCCTGAGGCATTCCGAAATACGTCGTCGCTGCAGGATTTGAATTTAAATGGAAATCGTTTGAAGAAAGTGCCCATAGCGCTAAGAAATATGCGATTACTGAGGACTCTTGATCTCGGAGAGAATCAGATAACATCATTAGAAGAGCCTGGGTTTGTTGGCTTACACAATGTATATGGCCTACGTCTTATTGGAAACAAAATAGAGAATATCAGTAAAGATGTTCTTTCAGATTTGCCTACTTTGCAAATTCTGAATTTAGCCCGCAATAAACTTAAGCATATAGATACGAATGCTTTTGAGACATTAACAAATTTACAAGCCATAAGATTGGATGCAAACCAACTCACAGATATCCAAGGCCTTTTCGTAAATATACCGTCTCTGTTGTGGTTGAACGTGTCAGATAACCAAATAGAATGGTTTGACTACGCGGTAATTCCCGGAGGACTTCAATGGTTGGATCTTCATAGCAACAACATCAAAGAACTGGGAAACAACTACCGTCTCGACAAAGAACTGCGATTACAAACATTAGATGCAAGTTTTAACAAAATGACAAAGATATCTACATATTCTATTCCCAGCAGTGTCGAGCTTCTGTTCTTGAATGATAATCAAATTACGCAAGTTGAAGCTCAAACTTTTGTTGGAAAAACCAATTTAACGAGAGTCGATTTGTATGCAAATCAGATAACTAGCATGGATCTCAATGCGCTTCGTCTAACTCCGGTCGATCCAGGGCGGCCCCTGCCCGAATTTTATATTGGAGGAAATCCTTTTCAATGCGACTGTACAATGGAGTGGTTACAACGAATCAACAAACTTGATCACCTTAGGCAACACCCTAGAGTAATGGACTTAGAAAGTATATATTGCAAGTTGCTATATAATAGAGAAAGGACTTATATTCCACTCATAGAAGCGGAATCGTCTCAGTTTTTGTGTACATATAAAACTCATTGTTTTACGTTGTGTCATTGTTGTGATTTTGACGCGTGTGATTGTGAAATGACGTGCCCATCGAACTGTACGTGTTATCATGACCAGCCGTGGTCAGCAAATATTGTGGACTGTTCTGCAGCTGGGTATGCTGAAATACCTAACACGATACCTATGGACGCTACTGAACTATATTTAGACGGTAATAATTTCGGTGGTTTAACGAGTCACGCTTTTATCGGACGAAAAAATTTAAAAATATTATACGCTAACAATTCTAATATTGATGCATTGTATAATAATACGTTTAGTGGACTAAAACGCTTAACAGTGTTGCATTTAGAAAAGAACAATATAAAAGAGTTATTGGGTTTCGAATTGTCTCCCCTTGAGAATTTGCGAGAGTTGCACCTACAAGACAATAAAATACATTACATCGACAATCGAACTTTTATGGAGTTGAGACATTTGGAAGTTTTGCGCTTAGAAGGGAATAGCATTTACAGCTTTGCTGTGTGGCAATTCACGATGAATCCGTATTTGGTAGAGATAAGCCTCTCTCGCAATCCATGGTCATGCGATTGCCAGTACATACAAAAGTTCCGAAATTGGTTCAAAAACAATCTTGGCAAAGTGGAGGATTCCGATAAAATCACGTGTATATATGATAACGTGACGAACACGGTGGGACCGCACATGGCCGACTTTAACTCCACGACTTGTACGAGTCACGTCGGAGGAAGCTCATCTATAATTGAGAACCAAGTTATAAATGATTATCTTCCGTTATTGCTGATATCGCTCTGTGTATTTGTAATAAGCTCCGCCTTAATATGCGGCATATTTTACTGGCGACGTGAACTACGAGTCTGGGTTTATTATCACTGCGGATTCAGGCTATGCTATAAAAGTACCGCTTTCGACGACGAGGCCGATAAAGATAGACTATTCGACGCCTACATCAGTTACAGTGTTAAAGATGAGGCATTCGTCGCTCAGATGTTAGCGCCCGGCCTAGAATCTTCCGACCCGAGTTTTCGCCTTTGCTTACATTATCGTGACTTCAACGCGTCGGCCTACGTGGCAGATACGATCGTAGAGGCCGTGGAATCATCAAAAAGAACTATTATAGTCTTATCCAAAAACTTTATCAATAATGAATGGTGTCGGTTCGAATTTAAAACGGCTCTACACGAAGTTCTCAAAGAGAGACGAAGAAGACTGATAATAATATTGCTAGGCGAGCTACCGAACAGAGACATCGACCCCGAGTTGAGGTTGTGTTTGAAAGCGAATACGTGCATAGAGTGGGGTGATAGGCAGTTCTGGCAGAAGCTAAGGTTCGCGATGCCAGATTTGAGGAAGTGTCAATATCATCGTTCAACTGTGAATATTTACGCGTCGGTGTCTCCGGTGGGGGCCGGGCGGGCGCCGGCGCCGCCCCCTCCGCCGCCGCCGGGCAAGCTGCCGCCCTTGCTGGCGGACGGGCTCGCGGACAGGCTGGGCATGCCGGCCGGCGTGCACGCACGCGACACACATCCCCACCGAATGCCGCCGCATGCGCAGCTCTGGGCGTAGCGTATGCTCCAACGCAGGTAATTAACTGCAACGCTAAAGCGTATTAGTCCAACAAAGTGATAATTATGTTTAAGATGTTCCATTTTGTATTTATAGCATAGAAACTGCATTTATTTGTATATTATGGATTGTTTTCCTAATTTCTGCGATAATATTTCTAGGTGTATCTTATAGGCTTGTACATAATCATTATAGTTACAAAGTATAATAGTTCTATTTAATGAAAAAACATAATACGATCGCTTAAATTATTATAATGCCAAAGTTTAAAACTTACAATATTGATGTACAGATGCATTTATTTTCAAATGTTAACTAAACTATTGTCATAAGAAAGAATGTAAATATTATGATTTCATTTTTGTATATATTTGTAAATATGAAAAATATTATCAAAAGAAACCGAAATATACACATTTCAAATTTTATTTTGTTTTGTTTCATTTCTTTTTCCATTTTTCTTCACATCACATATTATGTTACTTTAGTTGTTTTTTTAATTTACACTTACACTGAAAATTACACACATTTTAGGATAGTATCAGACAACTGAGGTCACACCTTACATAAATTTTGAACTATCGCACACGATACTAAAGCATTCATTACTAAACCTCTTACTACCATTAAGTTGGAAATTCATTGAATAATAATGAAGTTCGCTGCCAACACGGACTACTATTCCGAAGTATCCAGCATAATGTTAAATTGGTTACAGCGCAAACATTATTGAAAATTAAAACTTCTTGGTTACGTATTTTGAAGGAAACCGAAGCTTAAGTAAATTTGTGAAACCTGCCACCATAACTATTGGGTACTTTGAATAGGCATTTTAGAGTTATTTTAAACATAACAAGTCTATTACAGTTCACATTTTATAATAACTCAAACACACATAGATTATATTTTATGATAATAAAATAAATATTACGTATTATAAATAACTTACATAACATAATTAAATAACTAACATGAAAAAATGGTGTGAAATATTTATTACAGGACATAAGACATGTCGTACAACAAAACCTAAATATCATTATTACTGATATAAAATTTATTATATCTAATAGTAAAATACATAAACCTATTTCTATTCTTTATCTTCATAAAGATATGAAGTTCAAATTGAAATATTAAATTTAATCAAGTTAATTATCAAATGTAATGCTTTTCTAAAATAAGATCAGAAATAAAAGCAACAGTTTATACAAGTTTGCTAAACTAAGGCTGGAAAGTTTCTTCAATATGCTAAAAAGGTAATTACAAAGACAAATTTACTTACTTAGGAGCGGCAAAGGATGTTTGATTAGTTAAGAATATTTTGAGACGAAATAACTTTGAAAATGTTGAGACACGGCTAAGAGAATATTTAATTTAGGTTTAGTTTTGAATACTCTTAGAATAAAACATATAATTTCTTTTAAGTCTCAAACATGGATAATTACATTCTACAATCAAATGCAAATATTTAAAATGTAAAATGATTTTAGAAAATATAATGTGAAAATTTGAAATACAATATTATTTTACATTTTTGTAGCACTAAGTATTTATAACAGCTAAGTTTTTATTGACAATAAAGATAAAATTTCGAAGGATATATTTCAACTACCTACATATATCAGAATATCTACTTATGAAAGAAAGAAAAAACAAATACTGTGGTAAGAATATGATTTCTAGCCGAAATTTTAATAGAAAATAAGTAGTTTAGATTTTCAGTAGTATCTATGTAAAATACAAAATTGTTATAATATGTGAGAATTAACTCCACTTTATAACTGTTCCACTGTTGGTAATCGATTTTCTTCAGGGGTTTCACTCCATTGATCACCACTCTTAAGGAATCGTCAGAGGTGTAAATTTTCTCATAATTTTTCCATTTACTCCGTAAACAGGTCTCAGTCATACTTATACAACGTTAATAACGTTTAAAGAAAATGGAAAGCCAAACCAATAATATTTATTATCAGATAACAAAATTAAGGCTATCAAAGACCGTGACATTATAATCATTGTATCGAGAGTAAATCCTATAATTTCTGCTGTATTCAAATTATTATCTCGATAAGCCCTTTGGCCCCGAGTGTTCAAGGCCGGTTGTCTTTAGATGGTAATCCCGACTTTGTCCTCTGACCCAGATACTGAGCAAAACATTACAGATGTTCGAGAAATGTATGTACGCAAGTACATTCTATGAATTGAAATTGAGTACGAGATCATTGCTTTAAATAAGGAGATTTATAATTTTTTTGGTCCGTATTTTTATTACTTTATCGATAAATTACAATACAGGAAAAAAATTATGATTGATTGGCTGTATCAAATAAATTCCTATATAAAACGATAAATATTTTAAGTTACAAATTAGTACCAACCTCCATGTACCTACGTATGACTCCTGTACTTAACACAAACACACACACACACACACACACGCTTT